>JWZT01001930.1:38687-67142 GCA_000827895.1 Thelohanellus kitauei
TGAAATTATTTTCTCGACAGCTCAGCCATAATATCACAACCCACTTTCAAACACTCGAAAAATATGGCACTGAAGATTAAGTCGATGGAGAAGTTCACAAATATGATATCTCCATTTGACAATGAATGTACTCTTAGTTTTGGGACTTCAAAAATATTCTGTTGAGTTTAACATCTTGTAATCATCCTTTAAAGCTGATTTTGAAAAAGCACCGGGTGCTCTACAACAAGAACTAATTGATCTGCAATGCGTCTCTACCCAGATAGAAAAATTCCAATATGACATCATTGAAAAAGTTTAAGTGTAACTTTATAATTCCAAGTTTATCAACTTGAAAACGATGGTCATGAAACTACTTGCTCTGTTCGGCTCAATATGCATCTATGAACAAACATTATCGACCATGAATACTAAAATTACGAATCAATTTTCGATTTAAACTGATATTCAAATTCAATCTTTGTTGAGAACCTTATAGTTAAAACATGCAACTAGAGTTAAAAACTTGTTAATAACTTTGATCTAACACAAATTATTTCAAAAACTTCAGTTTTTTCCAAAGTAAATAAATTTAAATTGTTTAGATATATTTTTGATCTATATATTCAAACATTACACTAAATACAATTTATTCATTTCTCCATTTGTGGATTTGTATAGGATTAAATTGTTAATCTATTAATCCGGCACATGAAGCACTTTGTTATATTCTGCCCGGCCCGCTTCATGGATGAGTTTCCCGCCACTGGTCTAAATATTGTCCAAACAGTTTTATAATTGCATTAGCCAGTCTTGCTTCCTATTTTTTTAACCTAAAACACAAAAACAGTAATTTATTCACTCCTACTCAAGGACTACATTTTTTTAGATAAAAATTTACATGATTATGAACAATATGATTTATAGTTGAAACCAAAAATTTATTTGGCGATTGATTTAGATAAAAAAATCACAAGCAAAAAACTATTTTATCCTATTTTCTTGTCCAGGAGTGTACTTCTCATCATGAGCTGAGGACATTATTCATTTAAATTAGACCAGAACATTTTGAAAAAATATGTTCGCATGTAGAGCAACTTTTGAAACCAATCAACCCAACGGATACAGTTGTTATATGTTCGAAGTTTCCGAACTAAACTAGCGTAAGGGGTGTTTGTGACGTCATTGATATATATATTTGGAGAATTGAGACTTCAAAACTCAAAATATAATGAATTTCCAACAGAAATTATGAAGTGTAATAAAAAAATAAAATATAAAAGTAGATTCTGGAACAGATTTCAGAGGATCACTGATTCGCGAAGTGGGGAGTAGTTGTAGAATTAGGCAGGGGTACCAATGGATACAATTATTGAGTTGATTGTCATACAAGCACGGGCCCAGATTTATCAAACATTTATGATTAACGAACTATACAGTTTCTTGAAATAACTGAGTCAGAAATCAAGATACCGATAATTTCCTTGTTTGTTTGGCGCTGAGATCCTATACTCTATTCTAAAAAATTTCAAAAATAACGAGCCCTCGATTACTCATCTGTTCGAGTTCATGACACACCATACTGGTTTGGAAGTTTAAAAGTGTTTAGGTAGGAGGTACTCGGTTCGGTATGTAGTGTCAGGTAGATCGTCGAAATAATGTAGATATTATTCATAGAAATAATAGTTACATTATTTCTGACGAAATCTCGTCCATGTTTGACGAATAACATGAACTATTTCCACTTTTATAAAAAATCTACTTCTTTCAAAACTGTCACCCACTTGTTCGTCCTAATCAGTTTGGTTGAACCTCTGGTCTCTGGCCATCAGAAATCAAAGTCATTAAACCAGGACAAGTTGAAAAGCTTCATCAAATTTCATTAATCAGCTGCGATCTGTAAAGTTAGGTACATCAGAAATAACAAGTGTCATAAGTTTGTTAACTAACACCCCGAATACTTATATACTAAACGTTCAGCCTCGGCTCGAACAAGAACATTTTCTTTATTTATTAAATGAGCATAACCATAATTTTCGGTAAATTAGTTAAGAACTTACACTAAGTCTAATAGCTAAGACAAAGAAGAATAAGTCGCCTGGTATAAAGGTACAAAAGTTTGAGATGACATACTGAAGAACCATATTTGAGCATCGAAGCTACGTTTAAAACGTCTTCTTAGATGTCTAAACAATATTCAATGACCACGAAATAACCATGATAAACAGTGAATGTTTGGATATAAGTAGGAATTTTAGTTACCGTTTATCATATTGACATATTAATTAGCAGTGTTTCAGAACCTTATCAATCTATTTGAAAGTAATGATTGATACCCATTGCTTACATGGAAGTTAAGTAAATCAAATATAAGTACAACAATAATCAACAAATTATAACCTAAAAAACTCGATTATTGTCAAGAATGAGACCACAAAACAAGACCTATATTTTATATGTCATGCAAGAAACTCTGATTTCGACTGGACACCAGTATACTTACGCTTATTAGTAATCTCACAGCCAACTTCCGGTTTGAGTCTCTATTATTTTTGGTTGATAACCATACGATGGATTCACCAGGCCTGCGTGTGTCCTAATTTGATAGGCGTAAAAAATCCCAGGTCCCAAACAATATAAGAATTGAGGATTTAGAATCCCGCCATTCGCGTCTTGCGTTTCATGGCTATTACGGGACAGAAAATGAAGAGTGGAGCAAGATACTTTCTTTACTCTCTCCATTATTGATGTACCAGTTTCCAGCCTTGCATTGTAAGAGTTGAATTTATTTATAAAAGTTATTACCTTTTAGAAAAATTTCAATGAACGAATCTCATAGACTACAGGATTCGATTCCCTCAACACATGCAGAAAGATCGATAAAACTTCCCATAGTTCCGAATCACACCAGCTGAACAAGCTAAAAGAAAAAATGAAAGTGCAATTTTTGACATGGTAGTTTGTTATCTTTTAAATCATCTCCTGTTCCTTCAATTGAACTCACAACCCTTACCAAAAATCTGAAATTAAGTAATGAGAAAGATCGAATATTTCTATTTTTAGATATGTCGTGCTACTTTTTACACATTTTAAACAAATCTACCATATGATTTTTTCCAGAAGTTAATGATGATCTAATAAGCTTAAATAATTTTTAGAACCATAATACTCATATGGACTGTTTGAGACATAAATGATGTCGTATTTCGATAAACATGAAATATCTCAACGGGCATCTAATCATTTCCGATCATTCATTAGTCAAACAAAATAGGGGATACACATACGACGTTTTAAATAGAAGAGACTGCACCCTCGTCACCTACGATTTTTTATCCTTGCAAAACCTAAGAACATGATGAATAATGGGATTTGATTGATCTCTAACTTATAGAGCTCGCAGATTAAACTAAGAAAAAGCAATCATCTTCCATCCTGAGTTTTTCAGTATAATTTCAACAGATTATAGTCCTTTGTTTTGGCTTCAATGTTTGCTCCTTTCATCATTCAAAAAATTTCTGATTGGAAAGAATACTGAATATTTTAGTCAAGTCATGGGAGATTTATTCAGCGGATGGGTTGACTTCTTATTAGGATGATAAACCCATGATTCGCTAAATGGTCCATCTTTCTGACCAATCGATATCATCTCCAGGGTTCTTAACCAGAAACGTTAAACAGTGGAAGTCATAAATCATACGCACGGCTATTCAATAAAAACATCGCGGAGATTCAAAATCATGGAAACAAATGTCAATTAATCTAAGATTGAGTTATCGGCCATAAATTGTTTGCGCTTTCTCATTTTTTGGACGTTGATGCTGGTTTTAATTTCTGATTTCGGCTTATGTTGCCATTCTAGAAATACTCTGTTCTGATCATTAAAGAGTTTATATAAATAACGTTCAGTATCATCCAGAATAATGACATAACTTTTATCCTCTGAGTCTTGAGTACTCTGAGAATGGTCGAGTATACTCTTCAATCTTAATCTCAAAACCTGTATGAAGATAAGGCATACAAGATATAAAGTGGCTAATATTTCACGAGAATCAGGGGTTTTAAAAGTTGAAAATTTTAAACCCACAAAATAAAAGTTTGGGCCCATTTTGTGCAAATTAAGAACTCTAGGATCAGCAATCTGTATTTCTCGATACGTTTTCTTATAATACTTCGGGCATTCCAACTCCAGGATTCCTTCTCGGCGTGTCAGATCCTTAACCAGCCACAATGGCATGTCCATCAATGTATTAGCGGGGATATCTGGTTCCTCGTTTGCGGGAATCACTGAACCCAAATTCCTTAAAGAGCACTTCAGTTTACATGGAACGCGAACACTGCAGGCCAGAATATCATTGAGGTTTAAATAATCGTCAAATCCCTCCATCAATCCATTATCAGAGCATGCCCAATCCGTGCACTTGTGTCAACGACACGCACATGGGAAAATGATTTCTCCATTCAAGCTAGCTTCGTAGAAGCGCACCATCTATCTATGCATGTCGATCTATGGTTTTATATGATTCCAATGAATCAGATCCTTCTTTAAAAGTAAAAACTGAAGTTGGAGTATTTTTTGCATCCATTTTCACCCTTTATGATATGCTATGATAAAAATTTTCAGTCCGAACAGTTGCCTCAAGTGTCTTCAATAAAATTTTAGCCTTAGAGGACTGGGGTGGTGTTATGAATAAGTTGATGAGAGATATTCATTGGTATCATTAACAGAGGTATTGCATATTCATTAATTCAGAGAGATCTAGTTTTCCTGAGCATAAGATTTAAAGCTCAACTTTCAATCGTTTTGGAGTACAATCCTCAGACATATTTTGCGCTTGTATTATTGTATGATTGTTGATTTTCAGAATTATAGCTGTTCAAAAATGGCAAATTTAGTCAAGTGAATCAACTCCCATGCCAAAAGCTTTGCTGTTTTGTGAAAATGGGCTCCAGCTTAATTTGAAATATGAAAAGACTGGTCTGCAGGGAATAGCATTTAGTAAAAGATTCTAAATGATTAACAAACGATTTAGGATAGTGCTGAACTTAACAAAGTATCATATTTGGATCTATATCACTATTGTTAAAAAACTTAATATAAATTGAACACTCCGGTTATAAAGGAATATAATAACGCTGGCAATGCGGAAACCTCAACCGGAAACCGTATGTTGGCATACGTATGAATGTGAGACATTGAGGGTGAAACATTACTAATGGGCCCGGGTATTTTAGAATTTGTAAATACAAAACTACAGCTAACATATTATAAAATAATCGGTTTTACAGGTTCATTTTAAAATCAAAAACGATCTATATTATTAGCTCAATTGGCGATAATTCGCCAGTTAACAGTGTGTTGTGTTCAAAATACAATCGTGTTTGAATCGTGTGCCAAGCTCGTCTGTTGATTATTAATGACGTCATTTGCTTTTGTTTGTCCGACTGGGGCGAAGTTAGGGCAGTAGGCAATTTAAAATGTGTTTGAATTATTAGTCTTAAAAAAAACATGTTTCGATTGGAATTACATCTCAATAAACTATGCCCAGTCCATGTTAATTCATTGCCACAGTATGGGAATTTTAGGTTCCTTGGCGGCGATACTCTGGCGATATGCAGAATATACTCCCAGTTCTATAATCAAAAAATATAAGAATCATTTTACATGCTGAAATGACTCAAAAAAGAATTATTTATACCACCTATTGAGAATATTCAGGAGGGGTATTAACGTCCTCCAATGCCGACCGGTTTGACTGAATCCAGTGTGTCTACATGGCTAACACCTCTTTACAAGCAATTATTTTTAAATAGGTGGATTCTGGTTGTCCAATTTGGGACATAATGTTTCTAAACTAGAGATGCTCATGCTTTCATTACTCTTGCTGTGTCGTTATGTCTACAAGGCTTAGATATCGCCTTGATGGTTTCATTTACAATAAGAGACTTTTCTTGAGAAACTGATGATGTGGTAGATATTCGGGCAAACATACCTGAAAACAGGATTATTGATGTTTTTTGGTGATTCATCTGCTTCTAAGTATATACTGGAAACGTGAGAGTCTGGAGCAGATTATACATGGTATGCTGTTCAAAAGTATTCAACATGTGTAGAAAAAGATACATAGTTGCATTCAGAATTTTATACTAAGATTTATAGATGGAATATTCATTTTGAGATTCATGACAACTCGACACTCACTGATTTTTTTTTTTGATTTAATGTGTTATTAAATGCCAAATTTTAACTGCTGTATCCTTTATGTAATTCAGTGAGTAAATTTTTAACACTTAATAACGATTTTAAGAGAAATCTTACGTCACTTTATAAATTTTTGGTCATCTTATCTATTTTTAACGCCCTAACTTAAAGTTTTTAGGCCTCATATAAATGTGTGTTATGTGTGTCTCATCAAAACGCCAACTTTTACCTGGCGATAGTCTTCACTTGGTTTTTTCCATCTCATCCATCTGATAATGATTAAAATGAATAATATACATCTACGGGTAAATAACTAATAATTCTAACATTTAAGATACCATCAAATGAAACAAAATCCCAATTCCCTCACATCTTTCTTTTTGTTCACTATATATTTCAAATTCTCCTTATCTATTTATGCAAAAATAGTTTTGTTTTTAGGCCTCGGGGTTCTTCTGTCAAATTTACAGTCCTTCATTTTAATTCTGATCGTTTATAGATCAGTCTCATAACGGCCCAAAAATCAAAGATATTGACTAAGCTGAGTCTCCGAACTCTTTAGATTGTCATAATATAGAATTATAAGGCGGTGGTTGAAGTGTTGTGGATGAAAAATTAAAAGTATAAACCAGTTGTGAGCTCGATCTGTGTCGTCTCAACCACTTTTTTCTCACATTATCACCATGACTCAAATATCATGATTCTTGCAACGTTAATCATGCTTGTAACCAAACTTGAGTTGTTTTTGACAAAATCCATGCTATTTATTTGGTCGAGCACGCTAACTCTTGCTTGTGATCTGTGAATTCGATTGATTATATTCTAAAATCATCATCAAATACATTGGAAATTGTAATTAATTAATCTAGTATTTTTTAATTTTATCAGATTACTTTCCTGAAATCATACCTTATCACATATTTGCCATTAGTTCAGAAGAAAATAACTCGATTTACAGATGCCACACTGTTCATGAAACTTTAATTTGGGTGTCTGATTTCTTCAAACGCGAACCTTTGGATCAAATCGCAAAAAAATAGGGTCTTTGCATCATGAAATATATTTAGGTATTCGATAAAAATTAATAGGGTTATTGATATATATTGATTAAACTTATTCTGATTTTTCCAGTTATTTGTCGTTGTTTTAACTAGAGTCCAAACCAACAAGCTTCTTTTCTATAGTTTGTGACTCAAGACTTCACACCATAGTGGCGTTGACACTCTAATTTTGTTTATTTATCCATATAACTTTTTGTGGTTTTACAGTAGACCGTTCCATAATTATCGACTTGAAAAACAACTACAGATTCATATAACCATAGGGGAATCGGCAATTATAATATCGAGGATTTTAAGGTGCTCGATTAAACGTTAATACAAGCATCACTACTTTTGTTAAAAGGCCAATGTGGTTTATGCTCGGATATGGAAAGAGGAACTTTTCAAACTGCACCAAATCGCCTGCTTGTTATTAAGGAAAAAGTTAACTTAGGTATATACAGATGAGTTCATAAAAGAGAAATAAGAAACCGAGAATATGTGCTATGAGGCGAAAATTTTAATTAGAAATAGTTGTAGATAATCAGCGAAGGGAGGAGATCACACAGATCATGCCACCGTTTTAAAACTAAATATTTTAGATCTTTGAAATACAGAGGATTGTAGAGTTTTTATTCAATAATTCGTGACCTTTACTCATATGACTCAAAAGTGTGACAAATAGATTTTATCACTTCTACATTCTGAAAACTTTCGAAAAATGAACCTTTTCGGGCACAGCTAACTGTCACCATTCATTTTACTATGTTTATGAGACTTTGAATCGATCAATTTCAGGCTTGAATGAGTCAGGTAAACTAATTTAGCGCCTGAATAATCACTTCCTAGAGCGAGGTCGATCAGCTATTTTTCATCTCTATGACTACCTTAACATAATATTTCGATGATCTTGGGATTAAATGGGATATTCTATGCTTAATTTGGTCCATAAACTACCAGAATTAACCAAATAATACCTAACCACCAGTACACCCGGGTATTAAATTGGAGATGCGTGGTTTTATTCAAAAACAAAAAGCTTCTTAGATTGTATTGATTTTCTGCTATTTTCTCTAAAAATAGACATTACTCCCTTCAGTATCTTATTTATAGCATATAGGAGGTATCCGAAAAAACTTGGACTCCTATACACAAATACCAATATCCAAGGAACAATTGAATTAGCAAAAACTCACTAAGTTGTGATCAGAATTGAAAAAAATGAATGAAAACAAAAAAAAAACAAAATATCTTATTATGTATAAGAATCATAAAAAATTCATCAATAAGGACCGTTTTCTGGCCACCCACCTTTATTATGTTTGATATTTGGATCATGTCTGATGCCACAAATGTTACAAAAAACAGGTTCATTTCTTGTTTGGTACGGCGGGGCTGAATAACGTTGACTTGCAGAAGACGGATGTGGCTGTGAATGTTCAAAATTTGCCGGGTCATCCAAATGGCGTTTAAAGTGGACCCATAGATCTTCCAAAGATTTATACGCAACCCTACAGCCAGGATAGATACAACAATGGAATCGTTCTGGAATCGTCTGGTCAAAACCAGGTGTCCTAATATTAGCCCTTTTTAGTTGCGAATACATGTATTTCCTGAATAGATATGGACATATTGGATCCTCAGGAGTTCGCCAATATTCATAATCCTGGTGATAAGAGTCTCCATGAAAGGTTCCAACTTCGCCATATTGGGGAAGGCTTAAGCTTCGCGAGGCCTGGGTAAGGACCGCCTTTGAGGAAGGTACAGAACTATAATATCGATTTTCGGAGTTAAGAAACCTACTATGGTTCGTAAGTGGCTGAACACGGTACACGCTATTGGAGGGCTTTTGATTCTCTCCAATGGGAGTGCTCGTCGATGCATGTGATGCTGTGTATGTGTATGCTGACCGATACACATCTTGGTCCATTTTAAGAGAATCATATCGTGCAGGATTTGGTGGCATCTTATCCATCGTTCGTTAATTGGATCGCGTGCCGATATAATTTTTAATTTCGAATTAATAAGATATAGGTTGGCTTAAATTAGGGTATTGTTACGTAGTCGATACGTATCTCCTCGCACCCTTGCTTTGATGATGTTTATTGCTGTTGTTCAGCTCGTATATAAAAGATTCTACCATTTCAAAGTTACCAAAACCAATCTAACGCCTATTAAGGCGTCTAATACCTTTAGATTTTTATTGAACGTGGTAATATTATTTTAAGAGGGATTCTGCTGTCGCCGCCTGTTTAATTAATTATTTTGATTCTTTTTCCATCCATATATTAATTGCGATTCGTGTTTCGCTGGTGATACCCTCTTCCTGAAAGTTAAAATCTTTTGGTAATTCAGGGTGTTTGTGCGGTTGCGGTGACAAATCTTAAGATAAATTAGCAATATCTTGGAGGTGAGACCTACGTCATATATTAACATATCGACTTTTGTGAACACTCAAACGACAAAGCGCAACGTTCAAAGATTGGACATTTTACAATCAAAACATTAGTAAATAGGGTGTTAAAATTAGGGCTGTACAACCAGTATTTGATCCAAAATCCTATTGTTAATTGTCTATTATCCTACCCATCAACATCTTTTATAGATCATGTGTAATTCCGTTTGAATTCGAAATAGAAACAACGAAATGAGTTTTTAAATATTGATAGGCGTTTCTCAACCAATAATTATTGAAATAAGTATGTTACACCTCATATTGTCTGGATAACTCCGAAAATAATCAATCTATCGATTTCGCACAATATAAAAAGACAAATTATAATATTCCTAGTGCTTATTATGGGTTTTGTCGGTTAATACTAGTATATTTTTTATAGATCTTTATATTGATGGCGGGAAAACGCGATAGATAAATAAGTTGCAAGGATAGGTAGGCGTGGGTCGTTTTCATTCATTCAGCCCTTAATAACGATTGAGATTATCATCTATACGTGTAAATTTGAGCATATTAATTAAATTTGGAGTTTAAATGTTTAAAAGGATCGCTTGTTTTGAGCTTCTCTTTCTCTATCTAATTTTTATTTTTTAGTTGAGATAATTGAAAATCATCAAAGCTATCTATCCATCATAAAATTATAGAAATTTCCACTTTCAATACACTGATAGGATTGAGAAATTATGGTGTGTTGTAATATGGCGAGGGGATGAGTATATAATTAATTCACACGTGGAATGCCGATAAATTGTGACTCCCCTTAATTACTAAAATATAGCGATTGTCATGCTCCAGGCAATCGAAAATAGATTTGGCTGACATTAAATAGTTATGTTTAAATTTCCGACAGCTGGAGTGATAATCTGAATCATCTAATCTAAAACACTTACAGCTGGATTATTTTTGTTTTTGCTTGACACTTTTATTAGGCTGCGTCATCAATAGATCCTGTATTTAGGGCACGCATTACCATGATATATGAAGTCATTGCAGGCTAGTTTCTAGACCTCCCAAGCTCATGTGACGCAATTTCGATAAAGATGCCTTACACCTACTTCAGGACATCTACAAAATAGTTTAAATTATATTTACTGGAGTTTGTTGCATATTCGAATTAATGATTAATTTGAGAAAATGTTTCAATAAAATCAACTAATAGGCCTTAAAAACTGGACAGCCGTGTATTTAAATATATTAGAATGGTAAAGGTAAAGTAGCTCAAAACAATATTTATTCTATTAATCGGTGCTCATTAAAGCCGATGACGTTAAATATGGTATTTTCGAACAGTCTATTCTGACTGCTTCTACGCTGAAATCGATCGACTTCATACGTTAAGCAGCCGGTAGATTCTTTAGTAGATATTACAACAACAAAATTGGTCCAATGCAGTTCTGTGAAAGCCTTCTTTTGATGTTCTGTGAACTCTGGATTATACAAAATAGGCATCATTCTTACACTTGTAAGGATGATGAAAAAAGAGTGCTTGAATAATTTTCACAGAAACGGACATATTACAGGCGTGGCATTAATAATCGATAAGTGGTGATATTTGTGATAGTTAAAAATTAGCGATTTGTAGTTTTATCCATATTAATAATTACGTTTAACCTTCGCGGCTAATTTGGTCATACATACCTGATGAACTCGATTATTAGTATCAGGCTCGTGTGTATTAATATAAAACCGTTTTAGCTGAGTCTCACAAGAAAGTGTTGGGAGAATGCTGATACGCCCAAATGTATCCTGATAATGTCTTTTCGTTAGATTAGGGATGGACAATGGCTGTGTTAGTTTAAGATTACATGATAATGATCCAATTATGATGTATAGTTGCAGATTCCGAATTCGGACTACGATATAATCGTGGTGACTTTTTACAGCCTTCATCGCCATAATTTCAGTCACAGATGGCTATCATTACTTGGTATTTTTTATTTTAACTTCAAACCGATATATCACATTTTCCCTTTCTCTCGGGTTCGTTTATTATTTATGATGGTTGCAATCTTAAAACTACTAGTCAAGTGTAGGTTTTTTATATAGCCTATTGGTTGCACAGAGTTTTCAATCTTGACTAGTCACTTAACAGCTCGTAAAAATTCCACAAGATCTACAGGACGGTTCAGAAGCTAAGTAATGATGGAGACACCTTTTAACGCTTCCTCTTTCTTTCTATTTTTTCAAGATCTCGGTCGTGATAAAAAACATTTTCCTCAATCTTATGTACCTGCCCTGCACGGTCTCTGGATCAGTGTTTTGAACACTTTCCAAAAATGTGATAATTATTTTTAGAGTTTAAAACCGAGCTTTGCACTATTTCACACTCCGATTCTCCACTGATTTATGCATGAAAACCAAATTTTGCTTTTCTGTAAAAATCCACAATTTCAGCTCAGTTCAACCTTCGAAAATGATTGAGACTTAGTTTCGTGAGTGTGTTTGTTCTCAAAAATATTTCGCCTAGAATCTTTAAAAACATTAAACTACTTTAAAAAATGAGACTTTTGAATGTCTTCAAAATTTTAATGGTAGAACTCTTGAATTTATGAGTTAGTTTCTAAAAAAATGAAGTTGAATTTAATAAAAAATAAACTCAATATTAAAAAAAATTACTTAGAAGATCCCGCAGTTTTTAATCCATCACAACCGCTACCGGATTATGCATCCAATATGGGACACCGTACGTTTCAAAGAGCGACACCTGTGTTTAATTCAATTTTTTACGAAAGATTATGATGTAATGAAAAAACTCGTCAAATATGAAGGATATATGTTGATTGACGCTATAAAAGAATTAATTGGTGTGTGTTCTTTATTTTGCTTAAATTTTATAATCTCCAACTACTCTGAGGGAGTAGATGCATTTATTTACTTTTTAACTGATTTTACCAAACCTAGTAAACGCAATCGAGTTTTTAGATACGGAGGTTTGCAGCCAACACAAGGGCAAGATATTTTTTATTGTGAGATATTTTAAACTATTTGTGATATTCCGAAAGTTCTTTTTGACGATAGTATATGCAGGAAGAATATCAATAGAGATTAATCGTTTTTACCCTCGCCCTTTATTACTGTTTGGCTTTCATATGGCAGGAAAATTTTTACAAAATAATGAGTTGCACAAGCACAGGTGTCTCAGCTTGAAACACATGGTGTCCAATATTGGGTGAGAAACCCGGTAACTGGCATTGAATTCAAAAAAAAATAACGGCGAGTCTCCATATAATTTGACACTACACGACGGATTATATTATTCAAATATTTATAGGGTTTTCGTCATAAATTGCACACATCTCATTTTCTATCTTGCTATCCCCTTTTTTAAATAAATTATAAAATGCCAAAACTGTAAAGGAATAAAGAAAAAATTATTGAACAAAAAAGTAGTTTTCTTTCATTGCAATAAATTAGAGAATTTTATTTTGTCGGCAATTTATAATGATAACCCCGTGTGTACATTAAAATTTCATGAGTAGAAGATTCCTTCAAGTTACTGTAACATGCTGATCACCCCATATTATCATGATAAGTTAAGATGAGGAAATTCGCGGACATATATAGTCACAATTTTTGAGACTAGAGCTAAAGTACCGTGTTTTGAAATTCTTTTATTCAAAAAACTTGATTTAGATTGTTAAAAACCAGGTTAATTTTCAAAAAAAATATTAGTCAGTCTCTACTTGTGTCTTCTATTTTCAGACACTGTAGAAAAAAGCGAAAAACCACCAACCCTGCATTTTCTCCTTCCAAAAGCAAAAATTTATCGATGATGTTTGCAGTTAATTGGCTGAACGTTAAATGTAGTAAAGGTATACAGCATTGATGAGTAAATGCCGGAATTTTAAAAGCGTTGCTACAGAATATGGTTACGATTCGTGGGACTGAACAAAACTTGACGTTTATCATAGGCAACACGTATTTTCATTGAGAAATACAAAATATTATTCCCGAAGATTGCCCATTCAAAATTAAATACTTGGGAAGAGGTATTTTCACAAATAAAACACAGCGTAAGTAGAACAAGTAGGTTTCAAGGAACTAGCGATTTTTATAGAGTATAAGGGTTTCATGTTCTCAAATCACAGAAGACAACCTTCCCAATTATATCATTCACAGACTTTTTTTAACAGTGCCTGAACAGAATAGACATACGTGGAGACTAACTGTTAGTTTTTGTGATTATTAGCCCAGTTTTTAATTATTTAAATAAAGTTTGTTTTTATTTGGAGTCAAAAAAAGTCAATTATTTTTCAAATCCCGTGGTCAATAACTTGCCCCATTTTCTGTTTACATTTGTAAAATCATCAAACAGATAAATACAATTTCTTATATAGCAGTGAACATCCATTTTTATAAAACAAATTGGATGTATTGCACCTATTCGTTAGTTGAAATAAAATTAGAATTTTTTAGTGTTGAGGTTATTATTTTAACTAAAAATAAGACGTATTTAGTATAACACTCTTTTGTCCAAGCTAGTTAAATCAATTATCATTAATTCGTTTCGTGAATGACCTGAATTCCTACTTGAAGGCACTCCTTAGCTCAAATCTCGCAATAGGCCAGAACCCATCCTAATGAGTCTCATTCATTTACTTTTTTCGCTCAGTATACAGATGAAGATACCATTCAAGTAGGTGTTCGAATGATATTAATAAATGAGACTGTCAAATAAAATTTTCAGGACTCATATATCAACGTATATGATATATATATCGATAAACCAATTTCAATTCAAATAAATATATAATCAAATAATAGAATCTCCAACGAATAGGAATTTATTCAAAGTTTTCGACTCAATCGAAACTATATTCATAATTTTGGGCAGACACTTACAAAACTGAAACGTAGTTAGGAATGGTTGCATAGCTTGAGGGTTAATTAATGAATTCATCAATTACATGGTTTACATGCATTAATTATGTTATCAAATCCACACTAGTAAACTTATTGTATCAAAATAAGCCATTTATTTAACCCTGAGTCTAATGCATGGCTTCGATAACAGATAATTTTTCTTCAATCTTATGTATAAATTCAACTGAGGATCGGGAGACCCCGAAAAATGTTTCGATTGTATTCGCGTGTAAAAAAAAGGATTTAGTAAAAGAGTGTCTATAGTAAAGTAAGCATCAGCCTGTTGGGACAATCTGCATCTCGAACTGAGTTTACTTCAGACGTGTTTCTCAATAATTGACAAACATACCTCTTCTAAGTTATATCAACATTTATGAAATCAACTCCACGTGAACCAAATTTGGTCAGAAAAAACTTTTATAAACTGTCACAATATAAATTCATTATTTTGAAACCAGGCAAAGGCTTTCATCCCCCCTCAAAATTATTTTTTCATCTGTCTTTGAAGTTGCTTTTAGTCACATGTATCTTCACATAATAAAACCTAGGGAAGTATATTTTAAATGAGGATTAATTCAGAATCATGAATGAGCTCTTTAGTGATCGATATATCATCCTAACAGATGGAATGTACTGTTTCTGCATCGTTATGAGTTAACTCGATCTTATTTTTTTGCTTTATACTATGTACTTGAATTGGTAATTACAATTTATTCTGTTTACATCATGAAAAGTGACAATTGGCTTTTAAATTCTAGGCCCAAATGTTGGTTAAAAGAAGTTCAACGATCAGAGAATCGGATAGGTTTGGGTACATACGAAATTGAGTTCGATGAATGAGTAAATATATTACACTGTTATACAAAATCAATGCACAATTAAATTTTATACCTAGAAATTTCATTTTACAGTGCTTTGACGGTTCAAATGTTGACTTTTCCAAACGAATAGACATTTCCAGCCAAATGTGCGGCTCGACTTTGACCACTTAAAGTACTCTAATGCAAATTCCTAACAAAAATCACACATAATGGTGTCTCGAGATATATGTGACCCTCTAATTGCCCATGCGTGAAACTTTTACATAAGTTTAAATTTGTTGCCTGTATGGAAGCAGACTTTTGGCGCCAACAAAAAATTAATTTCAAAGCACATTCGAGTTTCAATTGTTATTGATGAAAATACTCTAATGTATCTTTCGAACCAAAAAACAGTTTTGGAGTATTCGATTACAGGTAGTAGGAATGAAATGCCTAAAAAGCGCCTACAATCTGCACATAAGAACTCCACTTTTTAGAATGAATATGATTATATATTATTAGAAAAGTATGAATTCTAATTTAATTTTGTTCTAACTAGAGGGTAAAGTTTTTAAAATGACAAACAATATTAACAGTTCTGGCGATGAGCGTGTTGTATTTTTACCTAGGAAGATTAAAATCGCTCTTATCTTCTTAGTGAATAAAAAATAAGAAAAGGGACTCATTGGAGTGAAAAAACATAAAATAAAGTCGTAAGCATAAGACATCAACACAAAAAACCCAAAAACATTTTAAAACAAACAAAAAACTTAATATCAAAATCTGATAAGAATGATTCTGAAGGGGGTATGGAGTAATAAGATACATTTATTTTTAATAGTTTAAACTAAAAATAGAACAGTTTTACATGAAAAATGACTTAAAATTGAATTGCATCCAATATTTATGTATTTTAAGATTAGCGCACGTGAGTGAATTTTAGGCGGTTCATTCCATCTTCGCGATTACAGAGGTTTCACCCTAAATCGCACAATTTACATGTACTCTTACTCATAAGAACCCATCCGTGATTTATAACTAGAAATGACTCGTCCCCCTATTGGGTTTACCATTCGTTATCGTCAACTATCAGCTTCAAAATCGCCACCCATAAAAATATTGTTAATGAAACGTAAAACCAAATGCTACGGACCATATTCTTTTGAATCAGAGTTCCATTTGAATTTAAGGAAAAGTATGGGTGATGATAACGAATGGTAAACCCAGTAAAGGAATGAATAATTTCTAGTTATAATTCACGGATGTATTCTTATGAGTAGGGTTAATGTAAATTGTGCGATTTAGGGTGAAACCACTATAGTCGAATACTCCAAAAATGTGATTTCGGTTCGGAAGTTACATTAGAGTATTTTTATCGATAACATTTGTAACTCCAATCGGCTTGGAAATGAATTTTTATGCTCCAAAAGTCTGCCGCCATATAGTCAAAAAAGTTAACATCATGTAAAAGTTTCGCTCATGGGTAATAAAAGGGTCACATATATCGAGACCCCCATTGTGTGTGATTTTTGTTGGGAATTTGCATTAGAGTATTTTTAGTGGTCAAAGTCGAGCACAACATTTGGCTGGAAATGTCTATTCGTTTGGAAGAGTCAACATTTGAACCGTCAAAGCACTGTAAAATGAAATTTCCTGGTATAAAGTTTAATTGCGCATTGATTATGTATAGGAGTGTAACAGTCACTAAAAGTTGATTTAGTGAACACATGTTGTTGACCATCCCAGACTTCATTTACTTATCAATAAAGAATATGGTTTATGGATAAGATCTTTGTAAATCCTATATTTTTGTTTTGAACAATTCGGATCACATTTCAAATTAAATCGTTTTCACAGATTAGCATATTTGTGGATATAAAGTAGAAAAATTCAATTGATCAAATTTATTTTTTTAATTTGCCTGAAATGCACAAAGTGTAATCATATTGAAAATGAAAATATCTTTTTATTCTTGGGATTCCAATGCATAATTTTATTGAGATTAATTTGACTACAGTTCATATTGGTCTGAAAAATGTGCCAATTTTCTTATTTAAGACAAGTCAATGTGAGCAAATTATTTGAAAAATTAAGGAAAGAGTTTGAATTTCGACATCTTTTTACACCAAGATTTCATCTGTTATCAACAAATCATAATGTATAACTACGATATCGTAGCTCGAGAGATTTGAGAAATGTTTGAAGCTTATGATCACCGTTTGGAACTCAAATAATTTCATCCATCCTACTTTTCGTTGAGATATATGAATTAGGAATTTTTCACTCGACCTACCATAAAAATTGTCTTTAACATGGAAGATGACGTTATTCAAGTGTGCTTTCTGATTATTATCAGTATCTATACAAACTTTTATGCTGCACCCACAATTTAGCAAAAAACGCTGGATAGATCTGTTGTAGTCTTGTCATATTCATCTAAACTTTTAGGTCGAATAAAGAGAGGAAGAATTTATGCCATCAATTACAATTAATAAGATCATTTTGTAGCATTAAAATGTTACTTGGTGATGACAGGAGTGCAGAAAATTATCCCGAGTAAATTGATTTTGTTTCTAGATTCTAAAACAATATTAGATGAAAAATTAATCACTTAGAATGATAAAAAGTTGTAGGTGCTTAACATCGTTTTCGAGCTGTTTTATATCGTTATAATCTAAATGTATTTGGGCGAAAATCCCAAGATCCATCGAATATGAAGTTATTTTCTGACTCTTCGCTTAATCCTTGGAGGATGATTACTGATACACCTATTTCGGATTTAGCGCAACGTTCTCTTTTTGTTTCGTGAGATATTATGGTCTGTGTCTCTTTTATATTCCCAATCGTTTTTCTCATCAAACAGTAAACAATCATTTTTTCTTGGTACGACAAAGAGAAACGGAAATATGGAATTCCAAATATGCTCAACTCTTCAAAAGAAAGCTTATACGTATCTAAATATAAGTGAAGATTTACTATTACTCGAAGATTGGCAGAATTCTAATTGAGTTTCTGGGAGACGGAATCTTCTTGTTCTATCTCTCGGTAACCAAGTTCCACTCAAATCAGGCAATACGTAATTAAAGTTAATAAACATAGGGTCTTTGAATTTTAGTCTAAATTCGACTTGAGATCCTGTATAATTTTTCCAAACCGTGGCTAAATTCAGTTTTCCTATCAAAATTACATTTACTCGTTTTTGCTTGTATTAATTGTGGTTTTCCACCATTTGAATTTGTCCTCAAAACAAAGTTATACAGGGTGTCTTTTTGAAGTGGTGTGATCATTCGGTCAACACATCTGAGATCGCGAACATTATCTTGGTGTCCAGAGATAGTAAACTGTTTAAAAATGAGTTCATTAATGGCAGACTTTACTGGATGAGGAGCTGAAAAATCTAAAATACACTCAGCGTTGATGTCCAGATTTTTGACTTCAAGTTTCACATAATTTGCACCAACTTCAGAGACCGCAAACACAATGTCCAGGGGCCTTGTCCAGGTGTTAAAGAAGACGGTGTAATCTGCGACATAACGAGATTTTTCGGTAAACACCTCAAATCTGAATTGGTATGGTGTAAAAGGTCTAAGATTCGTTACATTCTTGTTCGAACAGTTCTCGTCGCAAGTTTTATTCCCACAGATAGTTGGTAGGTATTCCCGATGGAAGAAATAACTTTGTTTCAGAACACATTTGACGGTTGTGAATGGGCAGTAAATCCAAAAGTGAATATGGGTGGTGTACCTGTCGTAGCTGAATTTACAAAACTCATTCGCTTGTCTTCTTTGGAGATTACATAATCTGAGAAAACCCAAAAACACATATTGAAGCATTAGTTGATGAATTGCTGGATGATACATCTTTTGAGGCACAAAAAAAACGATTCATTCGACTCTCTTATCTCTCAAATGTATCAATTGTAAAATGATATCTATCCAATTTAAAACAAACGCGTATTCTTGATTATTACTCTGTATTCGATATTAAAAATCTTGTTTAGACTCCGACAGCTATGTTCCATTTCCTAACACAAATTCATTCTATTTAAATCATAATTCAATTTACATTGATATATGATAGAGATCTGGAGTTTCGTTTCTATTCGAGAAACAAATCACAAATTTGTTGAAGTTTTAACGCATTTTCATTTACACGCATCATCTTTGATAATTAATTTGGAAAGAGACCTGATTAAGTGTAAAATTCGAAAATAAAAGAAAACGATAACTCAAATTTTCATATGGGGTCAGAAACAATAGGTTATCGATTTTTCTTTTATTCTGAATCGTAATCAAAGACAAACTCTTCGCGTTGACTAGAAGAACTCATAGACAAAATAAAAATCATCACGAACCTAGTTTGGTGGAATTAAACTATTTCAAAGTGATCCTGATGAGAGCTGTAACATATTAGGCTGAAAACTGATCTTCAAATTTGGTTTGTTTAACCATGATTACGTATGGCTGCTACCATTGTACCAAATCGTTTTTCTAGGGATATGGTTGTGATTAAGGGAGCCAAACATGAAGTAATATCTGAAACTTAAGCTAACTTTAACTTGGATTGTTAGTACAGCTTGAATTTCAATCCATAATGGCGATTATAGAAATTCAATGGATCTGGTTTTTGTGAGTAGGAAATTGGAATAAATATTGTTCAAATTAATTAATCTAAAAACTATTCATTTTATTTTTCCTGGTTTTTAGAATTCTCCTGAAACTAAATAATCAACACCTTAACTTAATTAATTGATATTTAACCAAAATAAATGATCAGAGAAGGGAATCGAAGTTGGTCAATTTTAAAATCATACTGTTTATCAAAAAAATTCTAGGTCAACGCACCGATACAACTAGATTTAGTTATTCTTTGATCTTAAACCACTTCAAAACTAGTGATGATTTAATCAGGAACCCCAAGTTTAGGAAACATCATAAAAAATGAACAAATGAAACATATACTCATGATTATGGAGACTAATTGATTTCAGAATGGATATTCGAATGATGCCCGAATATTTGGAGATTATATCATAATATTTTTGTTTTTTACAAGTCAAACTTTTAATGATTTCAAATTTATGAAAGGTGAACTCAGAGGCTAATGTGAGACCTTGCTTGGCAAGAGATTTTCCTTTACTGTTCAAAATTGAACGCTGGATCAAAATATAAAACTAAGCCCCTACCCCAATAGCCATACCCAGAAAACTAGGTCGTTACCCGGATATCGAGTGATTGATGGAATATTTTCATTAATTGGACATTATTTGTCTGAAATTTTTTAAAATACGCAACTGAAAGTAATTTCACAAGTTCTCTAGTTAAGAGCTGTGGTTTAAAAAGGATATGAACTAAAATTTGACTGACATCTTCAAGTAAAGAGATATCTGGAAAACGTCGAATCTCCCGTTTTATGAATATATAAATTTTTAACACGATAACAAATCATAAAAACTGCCACAAGGTTAAGGAACAAACAGATTATCAGTTTGGTTGGTTAAGGAGTACTTATATTAATAGATTTTGAGACTTCTAATTTTATGTCAAGAAAGTAAAGAATTAATTGACACCAACAAAAGAAACTGTAAACATTTTCATTATCGACTTAAATTCTACAATTTGATGCAACTGAAAGGTTGAGTTTAAATAATATATTCTCTCGCGAATCCATTATCCAAATAGGTGTGGCGAACTTTCATCGAATGAAATAACCAAAAATATACACGAGGCCGATAGTATCAATTTTTATATCAAAAAATGCATTATTTCAACATCAAACTTGAGTTATAAGAAATATTTGGTTTACTGTTGCCAGTTGTATTCTTTAAAAGATTTTTTACGTTTAACTATTTTTAACAAGACACACAGTGGCTTATATACCTCAAAATATATCATTTACTAGATCTACGTTTCTTTGAATTTTAATGACTGTTTTCCTTTCAAAATCTTTCCGGGTTTCGCAATCAAAATCATTAATTCTTTTAAAAGCATCACGTTGGAGGAACAATTCAAGTACAATAGAATAATATACATTGATTCACCACAGTTTCTGACCAAAGTCGGCTCCTTATTATTAGGGTTGCAGTCTATGGAGAGGAAACAGTTTCATTAGAACCTCAAATTTTCCGCTCACAATAATTGATGGTATTGTTAAAATATTTAGGGAAAGTGACGTAATGATAAAATTAAGCCAAAGTAGGGCAATATAAGTCAAGTTACCTCCCGAAATATCTTCAATGATTGTTGAAATGATGAATAACAACATGACACAATCGATGAGGGAGGTCAAGAACCGTCTACATTTAAATGTCAAGTTTATCGCGGTTTATAGGTGGACAATAAGGCTCTAGTTTACAAATAAAATAGCCCACCTATTTCCGATTCCATGACAATACATAGAATCAAATACATAGAACTACAATACATTGGATTTGATCAACAAGTTTTTAACTATAAAATATTTCATGCAGTTCTTAGCTATGATATCAATATTTATTTTTTCAAAACATAGAGAGCATCTCTACTTTGTATTAGATTAATTTCTAAATATATCAATACAAAATATTTTACATATATACAAGTTAAATTCTTTTCCTTTTAACATTCAGTAGCATACGAATTTCATTTCTCAACATCTCAATAGGAAACGATCTTCTAGTTTGTGATGGATATGTATTCAATAAAGAAAAGAAACGGTCTGGGTTTACTTATTGGCGTTGTATTAAGTATCAAAGCGAGAATTGTCTGTGTAGATGTACGAAGAATGGAGGAGAACTCATTTCACAGAAGAAGGAACACAGGCATGGGCCAGATCTTAACCAAGTTAATGCACGTCGAGTGCTTAATCAAGTAAAGGAAAATGCTATAACTTCCCTATTGTCTACTCAACAGATAGTTGCATCGGATGGCATTAATATAAATCAGTCTACCGCCTCAGCATTGCCAGCACTTTCTTCAATGACTCGTCTTGTTCAACGGACGCGTAGGGATGCAAACACTCCTTTGTCTAGCCCTAATTCTCTTTCATCAATTGCTCTTCCTCTTGAGAATACGATTAGCCATAGGGGTGAACAATTTTTACAATATGACAGTGGTGAACATGAAAATGGAATACTAATATTTTCAACGAACAACACTTTAGAACTCTTAAGATCAAGTGATTGCTGGTACTGTGACGCAACTTTCAAAACTGCCCATCACCGTTTTCTCAACTATACACGGTAAATTGCAAAATAAACAATATTGTTATTCCGGCAGTTTATGAGTTATTACCTGCCAAGTCTGAATCCATATAAACCCCGTTTTTTACTGCAATTAGTAGCTTAAAACCTGGTCTTTGCCTGCTCTTATGATGCTCGACTTTTAAATAAGTTCACACATTGCCTTCAGACGCATTTTCCCCCAAACTATACTTAAAGGATGTTTCTATCATCCTTCCCAAAGTTTTTGGCGTAAAGTTCAACACAATCCACTAACGTTGAGTAGATATAAAAAAGATGGGGAATTTGTGACAACGGCTCTAATTATACTGGCTTTATGTTTCGTGCCAATCCCAGATGTATGCTTCGCTTTTGAGAAATTAGATTTTAGTAATTTCTTTGTAAATGATTCTGAAATTTCGAATTGTCGATCGACTATTTTGAAGATTACTACATTAGCCGAATTGTATGATCAAACATCATAAGAGCCCCTTTATTTCCATACTCTATATTGAACTGTTATGATGCCAATATCAACAACAATGGTATAACTAATAATTCGGTTGAGGGGTTGCATACAGGGTTTCCATTTACTTTCGAGCATGATCCATTTACTATCGAGCATCCCTAGCGTTTATCAGTGCGCACCTGAACATTCACTATTGCGCACCTGAAAATGACATACGTGATTTACAGCTAAATGAGTCTACCCATTATTTATTAATTTATAATTTTGTTAAATGGGAAAATGAGTAAACAAGGTCCCCATCCTCATAATGAAAAAAAAACAGAATATACACAATATTAAATAATTTACATTTCCGTTGTTTACACTTACCAATAAATTTTCTAATGGTTTGAGACCACTACTAAAAAATGCTCATCATAAACTTTCAATTCTCTTGTGATATTTCTCGGAAAACAAATTCTGCAATGCGTGTAAGGAGAAATTCAGTTCGAATGTCTATTTTGACGGTCAAGAAACTTGCTTGATCAAAACCGGTCTGAATAATTTTTTCAATAATTTCTGCGTTTTACGACGCTGAAATTTTAAATTGTCTGAGCGACTATTTCGAAGATTTCTATATTGGCCGAATTTTACGATTAAACACCAGAAGACCCCCTTTATTTCCACACTCTTTATGGAACTGCTATGATGCCACGATCAACAACAATGGAAGAACGAATAATTCGGTCGAGGGGTGGCATAATGGATTCGCCCGATTTATCAACTGCCATCATCCGGATATATTCAAATTCCTTGAATTCTTAAAATCAAGTCAGAACCTTAATGAGGTTAAAATAACCCAATTGCAAAGTGGAATGGTGGTTTCAGTTGAACGCAACAGATACAAAGATCACAACCAAAGGCTCGCTAATATTTGCAATACATATAGAAGGGAGAACATCATAGGATATCTACGAAACATCGCTTATAATATTACAATATAATAAATTATTTTATATTATTACACTCTGTTTTATCATAGTTATTTCCGATTAATATGTTTTGTAACTTTTAACGTATAAAAAATATAAAGTTATGAAAAGGTAAGTAAACTGTGGAATTTTATAAACGCAATCTTAAAGAAGAATGAAATATGTTATAATTTTAGAAATTCTATTTCCATACAGCAGTGTTATTAATCCGTGCGAAGAGATATTTTCTATATGAAAAATTGAATAAGGCGAAATGGGTTAATTAACCGGGATGATGACCTCGCTAAATGTATGATTCGATCCTGTATTCAAATTACTAGTGATAACCTTCGACATTATTTCATAAAATCAGGGAGATTTTTACATAAATGCTTGAACCTCGAAGATAGATCGTGAGAGTAACAAAACTAATCTGATAGAACGATTTTTTTTATTTCAAACGTTTTACGCAGTTTATTCAGCAAATGCCTGGTTTGGTTGTAATGGATGAAATAAAAGGATGCAAACCCCGGTGTCATTAACTATTTTAAGCAGAAAATTGACCGTTCTTCTTAAACTGCTTCCACACCGTGAACTGCAAATTCTAATGATAAGTAGTCAAGTTTGGTCAGAAACTGTCGTGAAACAATTTGAACCATTTCTTCCTATACTTAAAAACTACTCCTCCAACATGATGTTAAAAAATTAACTGTTTTTATTGAAAAACCTGGCAATCTTTCAAGTTACACTTATGATTACTTTAAATCTGGAAAATTTTTAAAATAAAAAAGTCATTTATAACCACGAAAATTTAGGCCTAGTAAATAATATATTTGGAAGTAGAGGCTACTCTGTACGTCTTGCCAAAAATAGCTAATTTAAAAACATTAAAAAATACGATTCACAATATTAAATTAAATATTTCTTGTCACCTTAAGTATGATGTGGAAATAATACATTTTTTATGTGAACATTGATAGATACTATCCTCCTCGTATGTATTCTGATAATTTTATTCAATGAAAGCTCGATGAATCTTAACATTTTCTGCTTAGTTTCCATGCTTTTGTACTCGTTACGATCGGCATTTACAAATAAAACGAGTGAATAACCACATAGAATGACCTAAATGATTCAAGCACTACATAATCGATTGAGGGTGGGTGTATCTAGTCATTTGGTTCAAATTTCTGATTTTTATTTAAAAGGTAATGGTATGACGTAATCGGAAACTGTATTTGAACCCATATTTGTAACAAGGGCTTCGTCTCCAAGTTGGTGTAATGTTATCTCGAACTCTGAAAATAAAAGTAAACAAATATTTAAAGGGTAGCAGTACCGGACAGGTATTCCCATATTTGGGGTTCGATGTAAGTTTACGTGCCAAAATTTTTAACACCAGAACCTAAGTTTTCACTTATAAAATAACAGACATGGTGATCAAGTAAAAGACGATTTTAAGTGTTGATCACCTATTCGACTTATCTATTTCCTCTCAAAAATGAAGTTGAAAGATCTTTCAAAATCAGCTTGATGTATCGATTCGGATACATTTTTACTCAAGGCGTTACATGATATGACAGACGTTGAACAACTGTATAGAGTCTTATTCCAAAAATAAGCTCTAAATAAGAGATAGTTGGTATTGTTTATAACGGAGTAACTTGTCTTTGTTGATACACTCGGTAGGGTCCCCGCGATTATCAATAATAAAATCCTAGGTCAAAAAGCATCCTACCAGATCCTTATTTATTTTTCCCTGATAATCGAAAACGGGTTCAAATGGTACTACCTCGTGAGGAGCATCAATCAGATGTTTTTTTGCAATCATTTTATTATCGGATCAAACTAAAAGATACTTTGAATCAAGATTTCCATCTCGAGATATTCTAAAAATGCTTGCCCAAGAACCTTCTAAAATATCATGACCTACTGAATCAGTATTAGCGATACAAAACGAATGCAGTTTCTTAATGAAGGGAGTCTCGTGGTAATTTGTGTACATGTATAGAGGGTAAGCATGTGTAAATATCTAACATCAACTCGAAATACATCGATGATATCAGATCGGTAGTGTCTGAGCAAAACTTGCCGGAACAATATTAAAGCATACAATATTTCGCAATTAACGACCCTAGTTAAAACAATCCAACTTTCCATCTTGAAGTGGGACCATCTTTGCTCCAAGATTAAGCTTTTTGAATGACTCATCAAATGTTATATTGTTGATTCTGTCCAAAAACTTGAGATATTCACTAATTTGTTCCGAGTAAGGTAATTTTCGATACGCAAAAGGTAGGTTGTAACTAGGTATTTCAAGTGTTAGTAGGAAGCTTACGAACGGTTTTTGACGCTTTTAGCTCCCTAAGGGTCTCGAAACGTTCTATATCCGCGCAATCGATATACAATTGAATTTTATCTGGCATATAGGCAGCCTTCTCAAGTTCACAATTATATTTTCCATCCTCTCTGGACATTATAAATATATTTACGCCTCGCCCTTGACTTTTAACAATCGAGTCCATCTTCCAACATTACGAAAACGGGAAGAAGCGAACAGTATTCTACCAATCATTAAAATTTATCAAAATGTATCGAGACTCACCGAAATACTACGACAGTAGCTTTTCGATGTACATATTTTGGATGTGATATGTAACTGACAGATTAAACGAAGTTCAAAAAACCTGCAAATATCAGGTATTTTATCTCCAAGATTACTAGGCATACTTGTATGAAACCAATTTCGGATTTTGGATAACGGGTTTTGCATTTAAAAATAGATTTTTTAGAATAAAATTCAAACATCTCTGAAATGTATAATATAGGGTTTCCGTCCATTGTGGCACATATTCCATTTCAATTCGCACTAATTCCATTTTATTTCGCATATCAGTAAAATTCAGTATTTATGCATATTGTTGTTTGACGTTCCAAATGTTAACTTTTCCAGAGAAATGTGCATTCTTTTTAACATATCTTTCACATCATGTAAGCTTTTTTGAGAAATCCCACATAGTTTTGGCGGCTAAAAATCATAGGCCCATTTAAACACGCACGCGCAGAGTCTAAACATGGTATAGGTTATTTCCATTTACTTCAGGATACTATTTGGTAGATTTATGACAACAGCATTTTGGCGGTTTAAATGTTTAATACCCATAGAAATGTGGATACCGTTGAAAATATCCATAAAATTAAATTTTTGACACAAGTCATAATTTATAGGTCACAAACAATACCTCGAAATTAACACACATGCGCTAACTTTTGCACTACTTTCATTAAAGTTACGTTAATTTCACGATTTAAGTGTTGATGTTTCCGAACAGTACTTGACTTTAACGCAAACTTGTTGTATGATAAAGATGAGTTTAGGAAATGATTCAAATATTACAGAAAGTAATTTTGATTGTTATTACAAGAAGAGAATTATGATGGATACCGAAAAACTTAAATAGTGTAAAAGTATTATAAGTACGGCAGTAATATTTATATTTCCTGCCCATAATAATTTTAGTACGCAAATAAATACCGCAAATACTACACGCTGACGACTTTTGAAAATAGAAACTCGAATTTAAAACGAAAATGAATCTTTTATGCCAGCTTTGATCTTCCGAAACATGTGACCAATCATCAGGAAAGGATTTACTCATGAGTTACAGTACTCGAGAATTAAATTATCTTAACTTTACTTCATTAAATTATGGTATTCCTTTTTTTTTTTATAAAGAAATACATAAACGGGTGGAAACCTCACTTTTTTAAATGTGCAACTTATGCTCAGACATTACCGGTTTTAACATTCAATTGTGTCCACCCTATTGAGCATGCGTCTATTTTTAATATAAATTATATCATTTTATTTCTTTTTCGTCGTAATTGACCCAGGATATCATGGAAAAAGTACATATAACAATAAAAGGTAAAAGTAATGCAAGCCGGCATCGTTTGGACATGCGCAGTATAAAAATGGGAAGCATCGCGGGAAAGTCGATTCGTGAACTGACAATTTCGCATTTATCCAGCGAAGAAGCCTGCATCCAGTTTTTTTTTATAGAAGTGGGACTTCTAAAATCGGATGTATGCGGTGTCTGTTCTCATAAAATGTCAAAAATAAACGATTCTAAAGCTAAGACTTGTATTAATTATTGATTGGGTGATATCTCCGCGCACCGAAATCTCCGCGCATAAAATCTTCCGCGTAAAAATATTTTGCTTTTTCTTTGTGAATCTCAGAGTTTCTTATGTGATTAAAAATAACTAGCAGTATTACATGATACTGCGCACAAGTTTCAGCGCAATTTAAATGGTTAGCTAATTTTATAGTTTTCTTTTCATTTTTTTTTTACCCAGAAATTCTAACTTACAGAATTTAATTGGGCTTTTATAGAGGTATTGAATACTTAGATTAGCTATAATCTATATAATCTAATTCGTTGTTGTCCGTGATCCTGTATGATCCTCTACAGAGGTCTATTTATTCTTTAATCTAT
>JWZT01001935.1:24406-36454 GCA_000827895.1 Thelohanellus kitauei
ACATTATATTTTATTTATTTATATTTTATTAAATGAATAAGATATTATTCATAAAATTGAAAAACATTATTGATTAGGATTATTGAACAGAAAAGTGTAGCGTTGACGTTGTTGTAATGTATGAATATGCAAAATATCATGATATTTTAATATTCACTAATCTGCATTCATAATCTAATGATCTATAATATATATCAATGAAATGATCCTAAAAATGCTTGTTTTATCGATTCATTTTATTCATTTGAAAATGGATGTAAACTTTTATTACATTGATTTAGATTTCTTTGATATACACCATTTTTTAATAGTATTTTTTTCTATTTCAAAACAAAAATAGTTATCTCATTATCAATTAAACTAGTTAAGTATCCACATATGTATGGGATAAAACCTTGATATTATTTTTTGAATTAAAAACCGATATCCTACAATTTCAAGTTTATTTTTTTGTAAAACATTTTATTTGATAAAATTCTGCAATTATGTTTTGCATAATCAGTTAATTCTCATTTATATCAATTTAATGCAAAAAAGTAAATGTTTAAATCTCAATATGCCTTAATATTTAGAATCAATAATCGGAAATATCACGTTTTTATGTTAATAACTGTTGTAATTTTGCTTTAATATTTTTTTAGTCGTTTTTATTAACAAATCATTATATTCTCCACAATCATACTACATACTTTAAATCATAATTATAAACTTAATGATAGTTTCAAATATATGATAATTCTATTATATAATCTTCCCTAAATTTTTTATTGTTATACACGTCATATTATGTTAGAAAATCTTTACCGTCTTTTTTTCATAAATTTTTCTATCATAAAATAGAAATAAGTAAACTTATTCTAGAATATTTAACAGTTTTATTTAGGTTAATTATAACATTATATTTTCTAACTTTACATATCAGATCATTTCATCTCAGAATTTGTAAAATATGTTCGTCGTTTTCGATTTGTAAATCAACAACAAACTTCATAAATGTCAGACAACAATCAGAAAATGCTTGTTTTTTTCATTAATGAATTTAATAATTTGATTTAATCAAATAAATAGAGATAACTTTAATTTTGTATGCACCCCGTAAATATTTTACCGAATCGCAGCCTCAGCTGATGTTTGTAAATTGTAACGTTATGTATGAGTTACACTTCCTACTACTTAAATAAGTATGTTTCTGTATTAACATTTGTAACATTTGCAGTTTGTGTAATTTTTTTAGCCTTAGATGTAGCCTATTAAACGTCCATAATTAAATCTGTATGTTTTTTGTTGATAAATGTTTTTAGGCATTTTTGTCAATATTCGCTTTGTAAACTGTATTAGTAGGTTGACATTTATACATTTATGATAATTTTAAAATTATCTGAACATCGACATCTCGTAGATCAAGCATCTAAAATAAATATAAAATAAAAAGTCTTAATCCGTTACTATATATTAATAGATTGGAATAACCGGCAGTCAAAAATGATGCTGAGTTAACATTTCGTCTCTTGTTTTTGTAGAATTTAGAAACTACTGAATAAAGCTCAATAAATTAAGGCTGTATTTAAAAAATAATTTTTTTAATCCGTCCAGTAATGAGAGTGTAACTTTTGCAATATGAAACGATCACTATGAAAAAATCTTTATTGATAACCCGATCTTTATTAATAGCGAATCTTTAATGTCGTAGTATTTTTTTCATTTTCAATACCTGATTAAATACCAAACAAAATTGCTGATGAAATATTTGTAAAGAACGGCAGGTAACATGTGCTACGTCGATCGATAAATTGAATACTGCTAATAAGATAAATTATTTCTACTCCGAGAAACAAATGTGCAGAATAACTCCCGAAATATATCAAAAAAATATTAAAAGTAAATGGATTGTTCAGCTTTAGAATTTAAAAATAGCAGTTCTCCGTGTACATAAAACTTTAATAGCAGTGTCGATAAATAATTGGTTTGTTTTAGATACCTCATGAAATTAAGAAGACTGATAGATTTTCTGTTCAAAATATTACTTTAATTGCTAAGAACGACAATTCAATATTAAGAGTATATGAAACATATTCAAAGAATCAAAACTGGCTTGTTTACAATGCGTTAACGTTTTCACAGACTGCGTCATTCTGATAATGACTTTTAAATCCTGTTTAGTTTCATGAATGAAACATGCCGCGATTGATATAGAATAATCACACTGCATCATTCACTTCAATGAGTTTCCTCAAATATCTGAAAGAAGATATTTGTTACCAGTTTGTCATGTGTATTCGAGGCTTATCATTTTGAATCATTATAAACTAATTTCTCTAGATCTAATAATTTATTTTCAAACGAATGATAAAAAACACGTATAGATTTAAACAAAAATCTTAATAACAAAATGATAAGTAGTTTATTTTCTAAGGCAAAAATAAAAATATACCTATTTTTATGACCATTTACATTTAAATTCATGAGATTTACTACCTAAACCATCTCTCATTATGTCCTTCATCAAGCTCAGACTGTTCATTAAATTTATATTTGATAATATATGCAAGTAAAACGAATCCTAAAAAATATTAGTTTTTCATGAACAGAATTTTTGTGGATATCAAGATGTTGCGTTGTTAACGGTGTTTATGTATTACCACACGAGCTGAACATTTATCAAAAACAACACTACAAATAGATTTCACGGTTCATTACAGTCGAGAAATGGGTTGCCATAAAGACTATGGAAAGATATACGAGATATAATGAACTGTTTTTATCTGTCTACACAATAGCATTTCCTATCTAAAAAGTTGTGAGAAGGTCGTGAAATTAATGAAAAAAATTTCACTTTGTGACGATATGATATTGAGATATTCAAATTATATATTTTTGTGTTGACTGATAATTTTGTTGTTAGTAAGTATATGCGCGGCCTTGTGTAGCATCCGATATGGATCATCATCCTTATCTTTGATATATTCGAGTATGTATATTTTAACAATTTGATTTTGCAAATGATTGAATCAGAACCATCTTTTCATAAGTCATACAGTGATTTAACTACAGGCCAATCATATAAATTGTCATAATTTTTGTCTAATAGAGCACTGTGTATACAGTTGAGAAAACTGGAATAATTTTCCATTTGTGTCAAATATTTCCATGAGTATTCGTTGTTATCTTACAAATATATCAAAATTTTGCGAACATTTTTTTAGTACATATACAAAAAAGCTTTGACATGGTTACTTGGATTAAGATAAAGTGAACGTCTAGTCTCGATATTCAACAACCACATAAATGTGTTTATCATTAATGGCATAACATTTAAAATATACTTTTTAGTTTCTAATAGTCTAAGCCATCTCGCCAAACAGAAATGGGTGCTGCTAATATACCACTGCAATATATTATGTGATTATTTCATTTTTTAATGTATATTTATAATTTGATAATTTCACTTACTTTTTTCAGAAAGTTTTACGAAAATTTGATATGATTAACGAGAAATATTATCGATTCTACGACCAAATTAAATGATATACTTGCGAGGATAGATTTGTGAAAATTAACGAAATAGCGCGAATGAATTTAGGTGAACAGCTCGATCAGTGAATATTAAATGTGGTGTTAATAGTATAAAAATAGGTGAAAATAACTGAACATAAATATTCTAAATCAAGAATAATTTTATTTATAACAATCAATATATGATTATTAAAAATTTAATTCAAATTATTTTTTGTGCGGATACCTCAAATTTATAGATTACAGTATTATATCGCTTTGAATTCAAATAGTTTTACATGGATTTATTTCGATTTAAATTAATATAATATATTTTATCTCAAATAAATATTTTTGTTTTATTTATGCTTGTTTGAGGAGAGTTATCAGTATGTATTTTAAATATTCTAAGGTATCAGACCAGAATTAATATTGAATTTTTTTTGGATTTTAGAATTTGAAAGTATGATTCCCGTAAAAGGTGAGTTCAGCGAGAGTCGAACAATCGACTGATCGATTTTGACACAGTAGTCACCAACTCGACCACTTAGCCCCTTACGTTACATCAGGATATCATATATCCTTACACCCCTCCCCCTCTTTAGTGAAAACCTCGCCTCCTGCATCCTAAAGACTGCGCCAAATGTAACGTAAAAAGTTAGGCCAGCAGGTATCGAACCAACGATCATGAATGCTCACCCAACGGTCACCAACATTACCACTAAACGCTATTACGCTAAACAGGATATAAAATATATCCTTTAAATTCCCATATACATAAAGATTAAAAAAAATTATGGCAGTGTCAGCGGAAATATATCGGATTTTCTAGATGTCATGTACAATACTTTTTCCTAAAAATTATATTTTAGTTTTACATTAAATTTTGCAAAATCATATTTCATATAAATGTTTGAAAATTGAAGGGTTATTGATATATTCACATATTTATAAATGCATCAATTTAAAATATGAGAATCGTATGATTTTGCAACACTATCATCATAGTTTTATCACATTCAATGATTAACAAAAAAATTATGTGAAAATTAGCGAATAATCTATTAAATTTAAAAAATAAATATAGTTATTATCTCATAAATCATGTTGATCCTAAAATCGTTTCTTTTATAAAAGGATAATTATTTTTTTTAAACTAAAAATAAAATACAAAAAAATGCTATATTAAAAACATTATGAATCAAACTTATAAAGGTTGTGGACATATTTGATTGAATAAGAATGAATCGAATAAAAATAAGGGATCTACAGGATCAGTTAACTTATAAGTTAATAAAAATTTAGCTATTGGATACAGATAAGGAAAGAGTAATAATAATAGTATATTATTTTTCGAATTCATATAAAAATTTATGATAATTTCAATTATATTAATCGTATTGTCTAATCTTTAAACAATAACAAAAATCAAAATGAAATAATTAAAAATTGATACACATTCATTTTGATTGAATGCATAAAACCAATCTTTTCATATTGTTTCCTCGTATGTTTAAGAAATAAAAATAATGTTAACTATCCATAATTGATTGAAACTACAAGAAAATTATATTCGTAGCGTCTTACGAACAAAATGTATGATTATCTCAATCTTGTGTATCTGATTCATAGTGATTCTACAAAATTTAGATTCAAAAACGAATTAGAATTGAAAAATGTGTGCTCATTCTAAATCATTTCTTTAAAGTAAATATAGAATCTGTTTATATATGATGTACATATGAGTTTCAGAATGCAAAAATATTATTTTTATGCATATCAACAACACGAATGCTACTATTAAAGCATCTTTCAAATAATAGGTTAATTATTACCCTGATGACATAGCATGTAATCCTCATTGATTTTTTATATAAATACTTAATCCCTCGGAATACATTTTTCTTTATTTTACAGAATATATTTCAATTCAAATATCTCATCAAAAGGTATATTTAATATTTCCAATAAGTTTTTTACTCTTGCATTTTATATTCAAACTAAAATTTACGTGTACTGAAAATATTGAATTTTCCAATTAACGCCATTGATGATTTTTTTTTATTTTATTACTAACTTTGATTTGTATAATATTATATTACTTCCAGTATTTGCGATACTCAAAATCATTACCTGCATAGTGTTTGCTAACTGCCTATTTTCGAATATTGAAAGAAAATATTAATTAATTTTTTTCAGTAATCTTTCTTCGATAATTTATGAAATTGACATATTCGATATATTGGTGTTTCAATAATAACAAGAAGATAACTTGTGTTCGAATTTAGTATAACTATGTAATCAGATGTTTCTTGATTTTTTTAATCATTTAACGAGTAATTATCTCATCGAAGAATGGCGAATTTGGTTAATTCTATATTATGTTTAATAATTGAGTTTATAATCCATTACATTCTTTTTGTCTTTTCTGTGGATCTGTATAAATAAATGATGAGTTACTTAAAAGTCTATTTATATTTGCATCATAAAATAAGTAGACATGCATCTAGGATTGAAAAATAAAAAAAAGAACAGTTTAAATTCGTCATCTCCACCGCCATAACCACCATTTTAAGATTTTCGTAAAAACGTTTTTATCCATAGCATTTACAATTTTAGATAGAAAACTTTATCTGAAACAATATAATTACATAAATTACTTGATATTTTTGTAAACTTTGACGTTAATTAGATGTTGAATAGCTTAAAAATCTTGGAAAGTGTCTTCATTCATAAAAGATGATACCGGTGGTATCACACAAAAAATAGCGAGACTGAATCAGTATATCTAAACTCTAGCTTGTTCATCAGTGCAATAATGTAAATCTGTATCATATACATGTCTTACATATTTCATTGTCTCTTGCCGTTATGATTTTCTTTTGCTTGTTTACGATACTGCTTCCAATTTTTACTACTGTCTGTATTCAGAATTTTTTGAACATTTCAGGACATTAATTGTCTCTAGGTTTTTTATAAAATGAATTAACCTTAGGCTAGTAACTTCTTCATAGTATCAAAACACCCGATGTTTGATATATATAGATCATACTCGTTTTCTATATTTACGCTGCCCTTTTCAACTCATACATTCGATAATCATTTCTTTGAAATATATATTTCAAACATTCATATCAAAAAATCTCTCTATAATTGTAATAAAAGTATATTTTATTATTACGTTCAATTTTAGAAAGTTATACCTGCCAAAATAAACGTTTTTGCAGATTAACATAAATTCTATCACATTTCTTGAAACCAATGTATATTACAGATTTTTTTTTGATATATTTTGTCATAACATTTTGTTTATTGTTCTTAAATGTGTGATTACAATGGCTCAAATTGAATGATTTAAGCAATGAAATTTTATATTCCTGTCATAAATTTTTTAATTTCGAATATTTCGTTGATATATCGTTTTTGTTTTGAAATTCTTGATTTTAGTATCATGAAAAAATGTGTATGTTCTTATCATCAAAAGAAAAACATCACAAGGATTGAACGTTCTATTTTGGAAAAATATAAAATTTCGGATGATAATATAAAATTTCTTACCATGTCACAGTTCCAAAATTTTAGTTGAAAATAATCAGAAACCATACATGAATACGATGATAAAAATGTCGAATAGAAAGTTATATATTAAACGCCAAATATTTTAAGGGATTAATTTTTTTTCGTATATCACTTTATAGTGGTTATCGAAAAATGTTTCAATTTTTTTTTTCAGAGATTTCGAAAAATTATTTCATATCCTGAGTTCTCATTAATGATCCAGGATAAATTAGTTCCAGCATTATTCTAGTTCATATATCGTTTAAATTATTCTACGAATTTAGTCTCTTTACCATTATTTTGTCCTATATTTACATAAAATAATTTTATACCGATAAACCTTGGATTTTATCAGAAATATAGGTGACAGTCTGTGCTGATTAAACTTAGGGAGTTTTACTCGATTCGTGTTTTATAAATTGTTTTTGTTAATCAAATATGAAATTGTAAAATAGAAGGTAAATAATTCACGAATATAATTTAATTATACACTTTTTTAATCATTATTTAAAAGTTAAATATACAATATTATATATCTGTCCGATTTTATAAAAAAAATCAATAAATATCTTGATGGATTTAAAATTACAGCGCTGTGAATTACTTCGTGATTAAATATGGAATTTATACATATTTAAGCATTGATTGAATGATGAGATATAATCACAAGATATCACAGATGTATTTAAGGTATTATTTGATTATATCTAATTCAAGAATTATAAATTGTACGAAATGTGAATAATTTTGCTTTTATTGAAAAAAAAAAGGATAATTCTGATTTTTTTGTAGATATTGTAAGTTTCTATATTATTCGATCTTTCTACAGACAATGAAAGAAATATTTTTAATTTGTATATATTTCCAAAATAAAACTGGCTCAATATTTTAAGAGTTAATAAAATGTTTTGAATGATCAATTAAACATAGACATTTAACAAATACGTTCATAAAAACAAAAAAATATTTTTACTGAATGCAAATTGCGCCTATATTATGACTAAAGATCTCTCCAAATCGACATAATAAAGACGATTTAAGGATAACTTATTTTTGTCTCGAATAATCATAAAAGCCAATATTTTATCAAAATATATAACATGAATATGCATATTAATAAGCGCATTTCTCACTAATTGGTTTTTTTACAATTTCATTTTTTAATTGAATTATTTTAACAGTAAATTAGCATTGTTGTAATTGTTTTCTCGTTTTTTTATTATCTTATTTAATTTTATATGATCAAATTATACAAGATCTTTAATTACATATGAATAAATAAACGAAGGATGAGGTTTTTGATTGATTAAAATAGTTTCTAATACAATATTGGATCAATCGTGACACATTTGATGAAACGTTATACAGCGATTCGAAGTATGTGAATGTTTTGACCAGATATTTCACTATCAAATAAATTAATAAGCGAAGTAGTTCATTAAATTATGAGAAACTGCTGTTTCAAAAAATCGAAAAAATTCGTTAACATAATTCAGACGATAAATACGAAATGACACCCCATTATTATAGATAACAGTCATTAAACGTAAACAAAATGCAGAACACCAATTACCGATCAAAGGTATCAATGATATCATAGAAATAACTCAAGGACAAAATAGTTAAATTCATCATGACAGCTCGAACATAAGTATTTCGGATGTGTGAGTTATATCATTCAATTACAAAACAGATTCATATTAAAGCGAATATAAAATAATGATATAAACCAATAAAAACTCGTATATCGCAATATTTTACAATAAACAAAAGTGTCGGGTCAGTAACCCTTAAGAATCATAGAGCCTACTATGAGTATGCCCCAATTTTTTTTAATTTCAGAAAAGACAATTGTTTTTTTTTAATTTTTTTAAATGTATTTATCAGATATTATTTAAAAAAAGAAGTTAAACTTTTAAAAAGAAAGTGAAGCGATTGTTTAAAACAATCCTTGATAATTATGATATTGATATGAATCAAATTATAAATAATGCCTTATATCCAATTATAACAATGACGAAAATATTAAATTTTTGATTTGACAACGTATTTATTTAAACTCTATGTAAAGTTTGTATTTTTGTTTAATCGCGGTATGATTACAAGTTGTCATTAATAAGACAACTTCATAATTAATTCTTTCTGTCGCTTTGATCGACAAATATTTTGTATATATCGAAAAAAAACATTTCAGAATAATAATCTCATGTTTTTCATATGACCGTATTTGCAAAGACGTGAATTTAGTACACTATAATCTATTAGATAATTTTTGAATTATCTTGTAAATGGAATCACTGGTTTGGTTGAATAAGTAGAGATTTGTATTTCTTATAAATTTGCCAATTTTATTGGGTTGTTGAAATTTAAAACTGAATACAGATTTTTTATAGGATTTAGAAAATTGCTTTAATATTTATTCAATATCGATTAAAGTATACATTTTGTTGCAGTTTTTAAATTTAATTTACTCAAGGCTAATTTTTTTGGTTGTTTCAGAATTGGATATAGTTAGATAGAACACATTTTACTCATCTGAAAAATTGTTATTTTTTAAGTAGAAAATTCCAATACTGAAAGTTTATTTTCAAAGATGTTTCAGTAAGGTGTAAAACACAATACAATTTATTCTATATTAATCATTTGAAAATACTCGATTATTGATAAAATATATTAATTTGGTGTTGAATTAATTTTTGGATTAACGTAGTGGTTGAGGTTAACTGAAATTCATCATTACACTTACAAATTATAAAAAATTAAAAAATCCTTTATTTTTTGATAATTTTTAAGTTTTCGACATTTAGTATGATTATCAAGTACAAATTCTTTAATTTTAACAATATTGACACCAAGATTTTCTTTAGTAAATGCTCTCAACAACTAAATATTTAAGTATTCTGATGATGATCTGCATATTTTATTGTTAAAACAAACTTATAATTATGTATCTTGGTGATAATTTATAGATCTAGCTTTAAGATAAATATTTTTTTTCATCATTAATTCAAAAATATTGACAATTTTCTATGGAAAAATTTCCAAAAAATAAAATCTCTTTCATCTATGCAAAGGTTAACTAATTATAAAAAATAAGTTAATATTTCTTAATTTTATCTAACATTGTAACACAGGTAAACATTTTTATCTTCTGATAAAAAATTCAAAATATATAAATGAGAATATGACGTTTTATATAGCATTCAAAACACAATACTTGACAAATTTTATCTATAGTTTTCGATCTAAACTATTTTATTATCATAATATCTATATATTATACGCCCTATCTTTAATATATGGTAAAAAAATGAAATTTGTTGCCGTAGATTGATATTAAAAAACTCATCTACTGCTATTGAACTGTCTGAAAACAATTTAAGATCGTCGACTCGTTGTTGGTATTTCATATTCGCATATTTTTTATATACTGTCTTTAACGATTTAAGCATATAAATCGAATTGTAAAATTGTTTTTAAATATCTACATTATATATGAAATCTTGTATAGAATTTCAGAGATATACAATACAACTTGAATATTATATTACATCTATGATTGGTTTTTTTTTCTCAAAATGAATTAGCTAATTATATAAGATAGAAATATTGACAACATATTATAATTATATTATGTCGTTAAACGTTAAAAAAATTTTCTTGTTATAATCCGAATTTATTTCAGTTATATCTTTCTTAAATCATCGTCTGGATATTGAACAAAAATGACACATCTCTAGTTGAGATATTTTTTTTTCTAAATTTGACATTTTTTGATGTGCCATTCTATCTTTAATAATTAAACATATAGATAACCATCTGAGAGTTTAATTAAACATAAATTTCTGATAAGTCAACTTTTAATTAATATTTCATTTATTTATTTTTATTCTTCTGGGTAGTGAATCAAATTAATAGGATCTGTTTATACTTAATATTATGTCCCCAATTGATTTAAATAAATTTTTAAGTGATTGAATAAATAATAATTAAATGATTTTAACGCGTCAAAAGAAAACATACCCCTAATCATATATTCTGAGAATTATATATATATGAAAGATATTAAATAAAGCATTCCATATCTAAGTGAAATAAAGTTTAGATTCGAACAATTGTGGCTCACAATCATTCTTAAAACAACATTATTTTGACATTAAATATATACGATAATGTTTAAGAGTATTTTATTTTGCTTTTATTTAACAAAATTTGATACGAAAAAGCGAGTGTGTTAAATACTACGAAATGCAAAGTCGTGAACTGAATAGTGCCGCTGTGTACAATATTTACTATGACTAGCATCTACTTTAGACTGTTGTTTTGAAATGTCACGTAGACGTATTAAAATAGACATATATGTCTAGCGAATCACGGATAGACAACACAGGTTCTCGGAGTTGTATCAGTTTTAAGAATTCCTGATTTTCAGTCCTAATAGTTGATTTATTCACATTAATTTGGTAAATTTAGTTTATATTATGGAATTTTAGATTCTTTTTTTTGTTTCATATCTAAATATTTTTATAGAAACCACGATTTTTATTATCTAAATGATTAATGATAGAATCACAAAATGTTATTTTTCAAATTGAAAAAACCTCATAGAATTATAAAAAAATCTTTTTCTTATAAAATAGTGAATGTGATAAACTCGGATGATTGTACACCATAATCATACAATTATCCAATATTTTACATCAATGGAATATTATAAATATTAAAAATATCAATGTATCAATATTTTTTTTGAAAAAAGCATTTACAAGAAATTTGAATTATGCCTTAGTCTACGCAAAAAACTTTTCAAATGTAACAAATACATAATATAGTAAATTTATGAATATACCAACGAAAAAATGCTTGACCAATATTAAATCCTTAATATTGCAAGATATATACTTTAAACTTCTATCATATCACCAAAATTCCCAATATATTCAGGTCAGATGTTTAACCAACATTTTTTTCATTATTTGCTACCTTTAAAAAGTTTTT
>JWZT01001935.1:42448-60043 GCA_000827895.1 Thelohanellus kitauei
AGAATATAAGAACAGTTATTATAAGCCATTTTGAACATTTATAAGGTATTTAATATAACAATATCGGTATTTTTGAACTATTAATAATAATAATAATAAAACTGATTATATTAACTAAGAAATTTTTGTTAACATATTGTATTACGGTTGCTTCATCAAATTATACATCTATGCCCTATAATCATTTTTCTTGACAATTTTAATTCTCATTGACAAAGAAAAATAGGATTTTACCCATTCTTTAATATTTACGACTAGTTTATAAAAAAAATTCGATTAATAACATCCATTTTCTGGGAAATCCATGTCAAGATTTTTTCTGAATTAATGGATATGGTATTAATCACAAGTTTCTAAACCAATGCTCCCCTACAAATGGTTTTACGCCCTAGTTTTTAAAGTTGCTCTGACAGCTATAAATATATTTGATTGGTTAAAACATTTAACAAAATAATATATATGAGATTATTAAATAGATATTTGGATTTGATAATCATGTATTATCAGTTTTCATAAAATCTAGAAAAAAAACTTAAATAAGATAATATTGCCTACTTTTTGTTTAAAATAAAGTACGTACAACTCATAGTTTGTATATGACCAACTGTTTATGATCAGCACTAAAGTTAATTGTGTTAAAATAAGATTATCATTTTATTAAATGCTATAAACATATCATAACATCAACTATATTAAACCGAAAACAAAATTAGCAAAGAAGTGAAAAAATTCATATTTAATTTATCATTTATTTGATTCAGATTTGATGGATAGATTTGTATAGGCATAGATCTCAAGTAGAAAACCTGTTTCTAGATATGTGGATATGGTATTTCATATCATAAAAATCGAACGTATTAATCGTAGTTCTTCATGAAACATCCAGGAATACATTTTCAATCTTTCGTGAATATATATTTTATGAAATATTACATATATAATAACTATTTTCCTGAAAAAATAAAAGACATTTTTCATCCACGCTAACAGGTACATCTAAAGTTTTGTCTTTGTATTTTTAAAATTCGCCTTTCTTAGACAGAAAAAACAACAATTCATGAGTTAAAAGAAAATTATAAGACATGCTCTATACATTGATGCAATAAAATATGAATATAAAAAAGGTATAAATAATTAAACGGGATCACATTATTCAACAATACGAAGACTAATCGAATTAAACCATTTGCTAGTGATGTTCATCGTCTTTTACAAAAATATACTAATAATCATAAAGGGTTTTGATGGCAAGGAATATTCAAATGTCATTTATGAAAGAGTTTGTGACGCAGTGTTTTTAAGTGTAAATGACTTTACTAATCTAGGGCTGCGTTTTCCATCTACTTATATTTACATAATACTCCCCCTTTAGTTCATGGATGGGTGCGTCGTACGTCTATGGATGATCGTTCACGACATTCTGGGCTTCTCTGATACCATGATGGTTCGCGTGTTTTCGAAGAACTTTCCTCTCTGATTCAAATCTGTATGATAAGTTAGTGTGTTTTCTGTGATTATTCCATCAGATTACCTTGCGTTTATTAATTTTTTTCCAAACCGGTTGAATATCTTCTAATCCTCCATTGGATATACCCCTGTCATGGAAATATTTTTGCCTTAATGTAGCTTTATCAACGTTATGGCTCATGCTTGGCCTGCGATTCTCGATAGCACGCCTTAGCTTACGCCTCAACATTGATTCTGCTGGTTATCTCAAGGGGACGTTGTATGCTATTTCAGTACCGAAATAAACACAGATCTAATTTTTTTTCATATTTTGATGTGCTTATATGTTATGTATTTGTCATTTACAGTGTGTATAAGTCTTTTCACCAACCGTTCGATCTTGAGTTATACGGTGCGTTTTTACTTGATATATATCTTGAACTTTGCAGGATTTCGTCGAATTACATTGAGATATATAATCGCCTTCATCGGTCACAATTGTTTTAGCAATATCGAAACGGCCCAGAGAGTCGTATAAACATTCATTTGTTTTTGATTCAGTTTTACTAGTCACTAAATACACTTCTATCCATTTCCTTCCCCCATCGCTAATAACTAACCACATTGATTTCGTCCTGTTATTCTGAGTAGTCTATGTGGATATGTTCCCAAGACTGAAAATGTTATGCCATAGTTGAGAGAGGAGTTTCCTGTCATTTTTTCCCCATTTTATGACATTCGTAAAATCCCTTTTATGTTAGTTTCACTATCTTGGTTGAAATTAGGGCACCACACGTAATCCCTTTGGTTTTTGTTTCATAGTGTATGTTTCTGAATATCCTGTATGCGAGTAATTCAAAATCTGGTTTCTCAGGTGAGCTGGTATTAATAATCTGTCGTTCCTCATCAGTATATATTCGTCCAACGAGAGTTCTTGACGTTTTTCAAAGAAATATAGCAATTTTTTCTAGTTTCACTGGATATGTCTATGTCAAAGACACATATTCGATAATCTTTGAGCACAGTTCGTCATTGATTGTATTTCGATAAAGAATCATTTTACTCACAGGAAATGTTTTATCTATTACGTTTAATTTTTTAAAGATAGTTTCGTCTCTAGTTGCCAACCCTCGTATCCGTAATCCTGACAATGTATCCGAAAATGAATTATCGCCTCCCTTCCTGTACTTGAACTCATAAGAATATGCTTTTTGAATTCGAGACCATCATGTTATACGATATAATGCGGTTCATGATAGTCCGAGTTTAACACTTTGTAATTTCTCCAAAGGTTTATCGTCTGTTTTGATAATGAAATGACGTCCATATATATAGTAGTGGAGCTTTTCGACAGAGAAAACCTGCCCAAGGGTTCTTTCTATGTTACCGAATATCTTTGTTCTGCCTCTGTGAGTGTTCTCGAGAAACAAATTATTGGTATTTAGGATTTAGATTGTTTTATTGCGACAGAACGGCTCCTATCCCTACCTTAGCTGCATCAGTTGCCACGATAATTGGACATTTCTCATCAAAATGTGTTAACACAAACTCAGTATAAAGTTATTTTTTGTATCTACCAACAAATTATGGTGCTAACTGTTCCATTCCCAGACTTTAATCTTTTTTGGAAGCTCATAAAATAGACGACAGTTGCCATGCAACATCGGCATAAATCGCGAATAGTATGATAAAGACCCCAAAAATCGTTCAATTGTTTCTTGTCTTTGGGCTCTGTTATGTTCGTTAAACACTCAATCATACATTCTATTGGATAGATTCCCTTGCTGTCGATTTTGTGGCCAAAGAAATTCACCTTTGCATTTATGATCCTGCATTTTGACATATGTGTTTTTCCGTTGCAAGCTTGCAAACGTTTTAAGACTTCCAGGAGATTCCATAAATGATTTGTATCATTCGAACCTTAAACAATGATGTCGTCTAAATAGCAAGTTACGTTAGAAAGGCTTCACAAATTCGAGTCAATTGTCGATTGGAATATGGCTGAGCTGATGAAAAGACCAAATGGGAGTCGTCTATACCGACAAAATACGCAATTTGTTGATATACTGCTCAGCTTTTTCGAATGTTCGTCCAAAGTAATTTGTAGATAGTCAACCTCTATATCTTAGACTGAGAATTTTTATCTACCTCTAACTTTTTCAAACAACGTCATCAAATGATAGCAACGTGTATTGTGCGATAGACACATACTTGTTTAATGGGACGCTAAAATCTTCGCAAATACGAATGCTTCCATCTTTCTTTTGAAATGTTGATTGGTGGACACGCCCATATCAGCTCGCTCTTCAAAGGATAGATTTTCTATCCGACATCCTTCACCACCGGTTGTTTGAGCTCTTCTTCTACCTCCTACATAATAGCTAATGAAACGCGTCGCTATTTGTGTAAAATTGGTGTTGATCCTTCTTTTAGATGAATTGAAGCTGTATGATTTGTGATGGTAACATGGTTTTCTTCGAAAATATAAGAATATCTCGCTATCAACTGGTGTAGATTTTTACGGCTACGTCCAATTTTTCGACTTGGCTTCCAATGACATTTAGCCTGATGCAAAATTGTCGCATCAAATGAACTCCATATATGTATTTGGCATCGTCCTCCATGATTACGGGATGCAGAGATTAGGTATAATTCCCACATTTAAATAAAAGTTACCATTTCCCTTGTTTTAATTTAGTTATTAGCATACCCTCTAATGTGTGCAGCCATACTTAGATGTGGTTTTTCAAGTTTCTTTTCCAAAGCTACTATAGCATAACATACTGTAGCTGTTGTGTCAATTAGCATTTGAATACAGCCCTATCGATACTACCTTTTAGTGCCTAAATATCTGTAGGCACGTCCAATGCTTCCGTAGTGCACGAAAAAACACTTAACTAGAATCAATAGTAAGATTAGCTAGATTTTCTAACGTGTTCAGTTATTCTTTAGATCGTAACACTTTCGCATTTACTTATATATGGCATACTATTGCAAAATGGCCTGTCATGGACCAAAGACGGCATCTAGCATTAATAGCAGCGGATATACGTTAATACTATGCCGTGGTTTCCCACATCTGATACAATCTGTATCATTGTTCAGAACCATGTTTCCTTGCATCGGGTAATTTTTCCCTTGTTCGGACCTTCCAGCTTGTTAAATGACTCCGATTCGCTTGAAGTCGATGTATTGTTGTCCTTCACTTGTAGAGTGACTGCTGTTGTTCTATGATCTTGAAATTACATACTCCTCTTTAAAAACATAGTCAAGAGTGGCCTCATTTGATGAATATCGGCGGATTATTTCCTTTTGTATTTCTGTGTCCTGTAATGGTAGTACGAACTGGTCTCCAATCTTCTCATCCGCAGTATTGCCGAAACCGCTGACAATATTTAGGTCTTTAACAGCATCAAAAAATTCCTTTATTGATTCGCTCCTGATTCCACACTCGTTGTCCGAAGTTGAATCTCTTGCAGATTATTTTGACTATACGTCTGTGGCGTCTAGCCATGAACTCGACAATCCCCTGGTAACCCCAGTCTGCCGCAAATACATCCGTAAAATGCCCCGATATTGTTTGTAAGTGAGTGCAACCTACGTTCACCATATAGAGATCCTTCTTTAGACTATCCAGTTCCAGTTCTTCCAATTCAAATCCCTCATCGAAACCGCGATTTTGAATCGCTGCTGATAATTGTTCAATATTTTGGCGTTCTCGTAAAACCGGAAAAATTGAAATTCCTTAAACGTTTGAACCATCTGTGCCGATTGTTGTTTCCTCGTTGCAATTATGTAATAGGACTAACCTAATCTAGGCATGCGTGTTCAATATACAGTTTATTATAATTGTAAATCATAAAATTAGCAATATTTAAAGAAAGAAAAGATTTTTATAATTTTATTTTCAAATAGTGAATAGGCCAGAAAATTTCTATATATAAATATCAAATTAATATATAAAATTTTCATGATGATAGCCTAAAATCCGTTTATTTAAATCGAAAAGTTTGAAATTATTTTTAATTGACATTCATAACATTTCTACACTAACTATACATTTTAACTAATTTTTTTACGTCTATACTGCTTAACGTATATGAATGAATTGTTCTATTTTATATTTATTCGTAAAATCAAAGCTATATTAAAAAAATGTTTTATTAAGAGCCAAAAGATTATATATAAATCGCAAATACCTTTGATATTTATAGGATAAATTCGATTAATTGAATTCACCTAAATAATATTTTTATGGTGATATTAACAAATATATAAAATCATTTTATTCCATAACGATAAAAAAATTAGTCGATCCTAAATATTGATCGCGAAATATATTTATATAGGATGATAATAGAGTTATAGATTGATAAAAAAATGTTTCTCGCGTTGTATAGTTGATGTATTTAATATTTTTTGTGTTTCGTCATAAGCAGCGTACAGTGTTACATGTAATGGTATAAATGTCCTTAAAATAAAAATATCACTATCTTTTAAAAAAAATTTCATTAAATGAATACGAAATAATAAAAGTATTTCTGTTATAACTTACGCGCATACGTTAGCTATCCTATGGTTAGTATGATGAGTTTCTTCTTCACACTATATTCCAAGAAACAGACGAAAGATATGGCGAACCGCGAACATGGGGCTCTAGGCGCAACATGAAAACATTTAGTCTAAGATCATATCTCAAGCAAAGTCTCAGAATCGCATCCTTCGTGTAATTTCAAAGTTACTCTCTCGCACAAGTTTAGTGTTTGTGTTCCGACAATTCGTATATTCTAATGAGTATTTACTCTAATTACCTATCAACTGTAGCAGAAATTTACGTCTTATAATATTTCTATCGCTTTTGACTTGAGTCAATTCTTGAGATTCATTGGGCATAAACATTCGTACTGTTGATAAAAGTTATTCCCACCTTCCAAAAAGCATTATACGAGGATATTGCCAACGCGATGTAAGAATACTGTGATGACAAATACCATTTCATCCATTTAAGAACGGAGTTCTCCTTTTCTGCTCTCAAGCATGGCCAAGTTTATAAATATTGTTTTGTTGAGATATGAGTAAGGCAACGAAAATTAATTTTCGCATAGCCGCCAAGTTGATTTAATTTTTTATTCGCTGACAATAATATTCGCGACGATGTCATAATTCTAACACCGCACAAAAATACGAAATCCGCCTTTCTCGAGGTTCAAAACCAATCTCTAGGTTAAGTTGATTCACTGCTGGAGTCGATGATTCTAACTTACAAGACAATGAAAGCGATTTAAAAACGAAAAATCTTGCATCATGATGGATAGAGTACGAAACATATATGTCTAATTTGCCCGACAGAAATGGAAATCATGTATAATTTCTTATGTTAATCAATCAAGGTAAAATTATTGGCACGTTACAAAAGATTGGATATTGGCGAATAACTAGAGCATCTGTCGGAGGATTGAACGTCCATGTCTTTAATACCCATTGAACGAAAATCGATTAAGATTGTGCAAATACACGCTTTGAGGAAGTCTGATCAATTGTTAATACTAGCTATGATAGAGGGCCATTCAGAAAGCTTCTTCTGAGATACAGGTTAGCCCTGAAATATTTTGAATTTTATTGGATTTCAATCTGAATATCAAAGATATTTTGGCTTGTGACCACCAGCTGAATTCTCGTAGGGGAACTAACATCGCTCTTATGTGTGATTTAGAAGTTATAATGAATTATGTCAGTGATAATGTATGATGTCCTGGTCTGTTGTTGATTCGAGTTCATGTTGCAATATCATGGGATTCGACGACATTCGTGAATTCAAAATCGATGTAAATTCTTAGTTTCATTCCATAACTATCAATTGCATACAAATTCAAGATGTCTCAAGCTTCATCGACGTTAAATATAAACTATTATACGATAAAAAGGCTTGGATTGTGCGTGGAAATTTCAGAATATCTATACTTTTATCTAAATTCAACTCCACAATTCTCAGTGTCGTTGCATTCCTTACGCGCTTGATGATAATGTAAATGAGTAGTTCGATCGGCAAGTTCGCAAGAGTATTCGCACCGTTGTAGATAACAATGAATGAGCAGGCCCTATAGTTGTGATAGAAAAGCCATATCGTCAATTTAGATTTTGTTCCGATTTCCAACCCGGGCTAAATTCGCAAATCAACATCGAATGGTATCCACTTCTCATGATCGATGATTTGCTTTTCAAACGGAATGACTGGCGTATAATCCAAAAAAGATTTGCGGGACCCATATTTAATGCTCGAACTTCATGATGAATCCAAGAATTCAACAGGTATCAATACATCATTTGACGTATTCAGTTTCAATGCGTTGCAGTTCGTAGACTTATATGACTCAGCAATGTTTCATAAGTATATTGATAATCTAATCTGGAAGATCCCAATCGACACAGCATTTCTTGACGATATCATCATTCAATTGTTATCATATATAATGAACATTTTTAGTCACATATTTATGAATTCTATATAAATTGTTCAAAAAAGTTCGTTATAACCAAAATTTAGAAAAAATAACTTAATTATAGAGGTTTTTAGAAAAAAAACATCCGCTTAAGTGATTAAATCCAGACGCATACTCATCTATGCAAACAAATTTATTTTATTTTATTGAAAAATTACGACTTGAATTAATTTAATTTAGTGTTTGAAATATTTTTTCGGTGTTTTATTAAGAAATAGATGAAATTTTTACTACTAACATATAAAAGATCATCTAATATTTTTTAAGTTGCAGATAGGAAAATGCAGATAGTTGCTAATATTTAAGGAAAAGGATAAAATAAAAAGTTTGACCGGGTGTGGAGAAAAACAAACTGAATTACTAAAATGTAAAATATTGCAACATTATCGAAATCAATACTTCATTAACATATGCCAGATTAAAAACTCTCATTCATATTTCAGATTAGTAATAAAAATGAAAAGACTAAGTTATTAAGAAATGGTCAGAAAAATGTTCGATTAGCTTGAAAGACCTTTCCGCCATCATAAAACATTTCGTTGCCAAATTTAATTCAACGAGTGTTACAACTCGCAAAAACTTCAAAATGTACCAATTTTAAATTCACATCACACCGGATATGTAGATTAAAAAGAGAAATATATTTTCAGTACAAGTAATTACTGGAGATGTAAACAGGGTAAATATAGTAGTCGTGGAAGACAGTAGAATGATATAGGCCAAAATAAAGTGAAAACTATGAAGAACGAAATTTCTTACACCATGATGAAACGGTTTTTTTTTTAATGACAATAAATATACACTAAACTCTAGAGGAGCATTCTGTATTGATAAAAATGTTTCAAACAAGATTTACAATTTGTACACTGCTTCAGTGATTAGTGACAAAAACATCTGTTGATATTTTGGGAAGCATCTCAAAGCCGCAGGCGTTCCAAAAACGATGAACCTTTGTTATGAAGACTAAGTTGCAAATCAAAAAGCATTGATGAGAATGTGTACATTCACGAATGAAATTTTGAATGCACCCTGCCTCTTAGAAAATCATGACAAAAATTTATCTTTATTCAGTAAAATGGTCCTCAACTTCTAGTTTAACAGAAACATGAATTAATTTAGAATTTAATTATTTAACAAAGATAAGAACACGTGTAAGTCGATTGCTGTTTGTCTTATTCAAAATTTAGTGTTATATCAACGGATATATGCCTTCAATTGTCTGTACGCTTGATGAGAAAGAAGTTTAACTTAACGTATTTTTTTACACGATTGATACTATTGAGGATTCTTGGATATAAGTGTTTGTGAATAGAATTTAAAATTGTTTTCGTTGCGATGATTTTCGAATATATAGTTTACTTAATAGATGATGACGAAACACAAATTTGTTCATCAATAATGACGAACATTGACGAATCATAAATTTATGAGTTTTAACATATACTATTACATTAAAGAAATTGCCCACAGAAGTAGAATAGAACGTGATTGGAAGTTGTATTCTTGAGGTTACTGTAGTGTGGATATACTAAGAGATAATAAGCCAGAAAAAAAACCATCACATTTGTGATTAATGATATTAAAATAGTAAATATAATTTTGAAGTGAGTGAGGATATCTAATACCGAGTATTAAACTTTTAACAGAAGCTACGACAGAAATATATCAATCGACTTCTACCCATCACGAATGAAACATCCGAATATTTAAGAAATAAAATATTGTATTAGGCTACAATATTGAATTATAAGTATATTTTTATTTATGAAAACCTATAAAACTTTATAACCAACATCCAGATAACTTTTAAATTTCTACTGTTCCGAAGTGTTCGTTATATTCGGATTTTTCTGTATATTGTATCTTGATGAAGTTGTTTAATCAAAACATTTAAATGTTTGTGGTATACCATTAACTGTAAACCATCATTTCAATTAACAATATTTAACTTGAGGTTATATGCTAATAAGATACTCTGACGGTCATCGCACAAATTTTATCAAAATATAATCTTTTAAATATATATATATATATAATATTTTCGAGATGATGGCAGATTTGTTTTTTTTTGTTATTATGTAATTTAAAAACAAATATTTTATTTAAATATCAATTTTTCATTTAGGAAACTCACCATGTTTATCTATTATTAGTCATTTATAACCATTTGTAGCGCAATTAAGTTTTCTTCATTTTTTTTATCCAATACAAATACAGGTTCATTCTTACAAAAGCTTTATTTAGAGCCTACAGCTTATATCAATTAAAAGCATAACTTTGACATGTACGGACATAATTCAATGAATGGAATTAACATCAATCAATTGTTTTTAATGTGATGTTAACGAGTTAATAATATCATATTAATTCTTAACCTTTAAACTGTCAATCGTAATGATTATTGACCAAAGATACCTCATAGAATGATAAAATAGTTATACATTGTTCATACGTTAGATACCTCACTAGTATATTGAAGCTTCTATTGCTTTTACCTATACCGCCATTAAAAATTTATTCTGAAAATTGATATTCTATTTAAATATCCTCTAAATCAAAATTATAATCTATACAATAATTTTGAAATTCAATGAATACTAAATAACAAAAATTTTCTCATACCGATGATTGAAGTAAGATTTGATCGCATTTTTCGAATTAATATTATTAATATATTGTTAATATCGAAAATGAAAACTAATCATATTCAATGAAGTCATCCTTTTACTAATTTGTTTTGCAGAGATGCCACTCGTTCATTTAATTTATGAATTCTGTCCAATCCAGCGTTGATTAGCAATACATTTTTATTATGTTTATTAGTGTAAATAAGTTGACGCTGCTCTTCCGCTTTTAAATCGCCTTCATATTTTTTCACCATTTGCTGAGTGCGTTCAGACCATTGGCTGTCGTAAGTTACTGTTTTGAGTGTTTCATTTAATTGTGATATTTGTAAAGAAAGATCCTTTTTTACACGTTCGCAAGCCTCAATAAGTAATGCGAGTGCATCATTTTCGTGCTGGTAATTTTCGGTTTGTTCCTGAACGACAGAAATTTCCTTTTCTAATGTGATAAGTCTGTCTCTAATTTGTAGCTTTCGATCTTGAGACAATGGGGTTTCTACAAAAAAGATAAATTACGTTCAATCTCTGATATTTGAGTTGTTGAATCACTAATAATATTATGATATTACCTTGCAATGGTTGTTTTTTTTATTTGCTGGATAGTTTGCTAATTTATGTTATTAAATACAGCATTTCCTGCGTCTTGATTCAAAAGTAAAGAAATGCATATAAGAACGTAGATCATCTAATATTAGTGACTATATGTTGAATTAATATTATTAACAATAATATGAATCAATGTGACAAAATCAAATTTGAATGCATGATTGTAAGAAGATCGAAATTTTTGATGGATTACCATATGTTAAAAAATGTTTTTGCTTTAATAACATTTTCCAAATGATGTAGAGAAGGATCAAATACCGAAAAAATCAATATTCACTATCAAACAGTTTTGATGATATATATTTTGCAAGATTATTAGAACATCAATCAACCCACCATAGTCTACATGATTAATTTTCCGTTACCATATAAAAAATAGATATATACTAACTGTTAAGAGCCGAGTCACTGTACCGACCTGGGAAATGTACTACATATACAGGGTTTCCATTCATTATCACACCGGTTCCATCCTTCATCAAATAGCTTCCGTTTCATTTCGCAAATCTGTAAAATTCTGTTTTTATATGATTTTCATTTATTTCACAATACTAAGAGGTACATTTTTGAAATCAATATTTGTGTTGTTTAAATTTTGACTATCCGTAAAAATGTGAATACATTATTCAATGAACATGAGATAATATTTTTGACACAAGTCATAATTCAGATGACTAAAAAAAATACTTTAAATTAAAATACGCTTGCGCTAACTTTGCACTACTTTGAAGAGATAAGATTATTTCATTGTTTAAGTTTTAATGTCGCAGAATAGTTTTTGATATTTACCGTACTTAATATCTAACAAAATGAGTTTAAAAATGATTAAACCTTACAGAATTTTATTTTGATCGCTATAGGACGAATAGAATTTGGATCGATAGCATAAAGTTTAAATCATGTAAAAATACTATAAGTGCAAAAATTACTATTCTTATTTTCTTGATTATCATAATTTTAGTAGGCAAATAAATTCTGAAATTCTACACCTTGACGACTTTTGAAAAAAGGAACTGAAATTTAAAACGAAAATGAAACGTTTTGATTGCTTTGATATTTATTATCATATGAAAAATCATCTATAAACCATTTAATCATAATGAGTTAACATATAGACACGTGAAATTAACTTTATTTCACTTTATTATGTTGGTCGTGTTTTTTTTATACAGAATAACTTAAACGGATTGAAACTTTACTTTTTGTAGGTCAGCTACTTTTCCGCGAAATCAAAACTTAAATAATGAAATAAAAGCAAGTCATATAAATATTGCAAAAGTTTGCGCAAGTGTGTTTATTTCAACGGATTGTTTTTAGCAACCTTAATTTAGACTTGTGTCATAAATTGAATTTTATGTAAATTGAAAACGGTATTCCCATTTATTGGGGTAGTCATAATTATAACGCGCCAAATACTGTTTTCAAAAATATACCAAAGAGTATCCTGGATTAAATAGAAATAACCGAAATAGAGTTGATACTTCGAGCATGCGTGTTCAGATGTGTCTTTAATTTATAGCCGCCAATAATAGGTGAGTTTTGTCTAAAAAGTTTACATGGGTTTCCGAGATTTGTTAGAAAAAAGCCCGTTTCTCTAGAAAGTGAATATTTGGAACGTCAAACTACTGTAAAAATGTCAAATCTGAATTTTACTGATGTGCATAAATAAAACGCAAGCTATGTGATAAATAATAGAAACCATGTTTTTTAGTACATGTTTCCAAGTCTATAAAGTCACTTGGCGTTTCTTAATTTGCTAATATCGCTATTTTGTCATTGTACCAAAAATTCACTGCTTTTTAATTAATAAGAAAGGATAAATTGACAAATTATAATTCATTATTTCTAGAAAACAAAACAATATTAACTATATATTCCTTTATCTTTTCATTTTTATCGTTTATATTTGTATGAATTAAAAATCATACATTTTTGCGATAAAAACACAACAATGGGCATAGTATTAGGTTAATAATTGTTGAATTATTTGAAAAGTAATAAAATATAATCTTAGGATTATAGCATAATCTAAACAATATATGTAATTTAGAAACATTATGACTATATTACATATTCAGGAAAAATCATCTGAAAATATCACATCGTTGAGATATAGTAGCAATTTTAATATAATTCATATTAAAATACCTCTAAAAATATCACTGTTTTTTTATAAAATTCTCGAATGATACTTCTTAAGTTCCCAAACATTTTTCAAAAATTGCCGAATTTCTAAATTATCTTTCATGCGCATTCAAAGTCTTTGTCTATCTTAAACCTTCAGAAAAATATAAAAAAACTTCAATAGAAAATCCATTATAGTTTTTGTTTCTAAAATATGTGAACCCTATATGAATGTTGATCCTGAATTTTATATATTTTAAGAACTTATGGTTAAATATTAAATTTCCATTCTAGTGTAATATTATGCTGGTGATATGATGATTGTGAAAAATAATTTATAATTAATATAATTATTAATATAATTTAAACGTATAAATTTCATCTCTATTAATGTTGGTCTATATCATCATATTTATATACATTATTTTAACGAATATTTATATATTGAAAATCTATATAATTGGCGATAACTGCAAAATCTAGTCTTATACGGAAGTTTGCACACAAGGTTGATTATGTTTAAAGAGTAATTAAAAAAAGAATTATGATAGCAAATATGATAAAAATATGTTAAAATAAGATAATAAACTCAGTTTTGTATTAAGAAAAGATGTTGTCAAATCGTCTGCCTATTGTGTAATATAGTTTTTAATCTACTATCGGTTCTGCATGTTCGAGAACTCATTTCTTGAAAATCGATTGTATAAGAGATTTGAATTATATTTAACTCCAACTATTCACTATAAAATATAACAATTTTGTATGTGTTATCATAGTTTGGCATTTAGATAATGTGCATGTCTAGATTGGTTGCCACTACGAACCATCATTTGAAGGGTGAGAATTAATATATTTTCAAACCACATTACAATTCTTGAAAAATTTACCATCGATTCGTCGCATGATTATGGTTAAAATTTGTCACAGAAGTATCTTAAAGGGTTTTCAAGGACAGAGGCAATGTAACAGATATTCATCAAACTCGTCGGCGAGGGATACGCTTTTTATATCGTATATCTGGTTTTCATTTTGCGCTGTGGAATTCGTATATTTGAAGCATAAAACTGTGCAATTATTTTTGAAATCATATGTCGATGCATTTTTAAAAATATGGTAGACCTAAAAAAGTATGAAATATTTTTTGAATGGATAGGATTTACTGGATTTTAAATGCATATTTTCACGTTGAAAATAAAAAACTACATTAAGTAATAGAGTTTTCAAAATATACAATATGGAGATGAACACTGGACTATATGAATACTGTCAACAACCATATTTACTATTTCATTTATAACCAATAGATACAGTAAAAATTCTTCACTCTCACCATTTTCCGCGCCACTTATGTATATGTTTGTTTTTTGTCAATAAAACATTTGATCAGGTAACTTCGATTGAAATAGGTTCTTAATATAAATTTCAAAAGATAAAAACTAGATCATACCATTAATACTTTTATGATTTCTTAAAAAAAATTAGTATATTTATTGATCGAAATATCTCAACAACAATTCTTTAACTTTCTTTTGTAACAAATACCATTTCTTCATAGTTTGTGATATCAACAAATAGAAATATGGTTATCAGTGTAATTGAAAGAAGAGCATAATATGTTTCGAGACTCAAAATTTTGAATTATCATTTTTTCATTAAGGCAATTGTATGAATTTTGATGCAGCTTACTAAATATATATATACAACTCTTGTTCTGGGTTATAAATATTTAATTTTTGCGAATTCCTCATTACGTAAATTGTTTCACAAAATTTAACTATATTTATAAAACATGATTCGAAAATTATCATAATGCTTGATAAAACTTCAATTTATAATATAATATTATTAATACATCGTACATTCGATTGTATGTCTTTATAATCATGGTCATTTATGCAACTTAATCTGTTTTTTTTTTCTTTAAAATTTCGATAAAAATTTTGTACAATATAATTGAGAAAATGTAAACTATCAGCAAAATTTTTATAGTGATCTAACAGAACTTTTATTATCCTGCACATGTGAATAATTTTTCATTTTGATCAAATACATGTATTGGTTTTTATATTATCTCTAATATTCGTTTTTAATCATATTTTTAATATTTTATTTTAAATGATTTTACAGGAACAAAAAGTTACAAAAATCCTTTAGATATCATGTTTATCATAAATTTAATTGAATAAAAATATTTTGAGATATAAAATATCTTAATGTCGGAATTGCGCAACGTTATTCGCTCAAAGGCGATTAAAGTCATGACTATTGCAAAAATTTAGAATATAAATTGTAAACGGTTTAAATCTTTTGACTTTCATATAATAGTTTTTTGTATCATTTCGGAGGTCATCCTTTTTCACAATCTCTATCCCACGAAAATCTTTTTTAACCTTTTAACTTCTTCTCAATTAACTCTTCTTATGCTGCACTTTGGTATTAGTTCATTTCGTAAAAACACCTTCATCAACCAAACTGTATTTTAAGTTATTTAATCAAAGGAAAAACATGATTGCTTACATTTTTAAGGGAAGTTTAGTTTAACTTTTTGCTATAAGAATTTAATAAGCAGCACTTCTGGAAATTAATTTTTAGTCTTATATAAAGCAAAGCTGGACCTTTCCATAAGTATTTCATATCTGAATTCATGGAATATGCTAGTATAATGACTCATAAGTGTATCTCAAAACAATCATGCAAATTGTATTCCTCTACCTAGCGGGACAAATAAACTTCTTAGATATAGAAAATATAGGTAAAACGAGAGAAATGATCAAAAAATAATTATGTTATTCAAATTGCCATTAATTTTACTATATTAACATACGATATAGTATATCATCTAGAGAAAGGTTGTTTTTGTTTGTGTGATCTTTAAAGAATTCATTAAACCTTAATGAGTTATTGCTGTCCATTTTTTTAACATTAATTTTCGATTGTATTGGAACGAATGAATAAGAAATTATTTGAAATAAGGTAAAGTCGGAGTTCGAACGAGGAACGTCTCGACAGAACAAATTACACAATTTGGCGTCCAAGATTTTGCGTGACGACATTTTGAATTTCGCGTTTCGCGCATGACATTGTCTGAGGACATTCTGAACTTGCCGTGAAGACGTTTTCATTTTCGTGCAGATCAAAATTTAAAAATGGAGAATAATAACGACAAAATTATATATAAGAATATCAGCGATGAACTCAGACGGAGAATCCTGGGCTACATGGAGAGAAAATATCATAAATCGATTCGTGATGTGGCGCGTGATTTTTCAGTAAACCCCTGAGGACTCTAGATGATAATCAAAATATATAGAAAAAAAGGCGTTTTGAACCTGACTAAAAGTTGAGAAACAAGAAATATCAAATTTTAGGAGCTTCATAAAACAAAAATTAGTGAATACCTGGAAGAAAATCATATCCTAACATTAAATGAACTCAAACAAAAATTAATCGAAGAACTTAATTTATCAGTTTCCGTCCGAACTATTTCCAGAGCCATTTAATCAATGAAAATCACTTATAAGCTGGTGCGATTGGTCCCTCAAGCGAGAAATGATACCGTCCACATTAAGCAGCTATTTTATATACGCTCCACTATACTTTGAAAGGTAATTCATGATGCTTTATTAGTCAAACATATAAACGACAAACGTAAATTATATCGACGAATCTGGGTTTTATCTGCACACAAGAACATCATACGGAAGAAGTAGAAGGGGTCATAGGGTTGCACTTATTGTCTCAAAATTGCGTGGCAGCAATATGAGTATTTGGACTGCCATGTATCACAGGGGAATTATCCATTATAAATATGTGTTCTGGCCGTATAACACAGAAAAATTCATTATTTTTTTACAAGAGATGTGTCGGAACATCATTGAATTAATCCTAATTAATTTGATAATGGACAGCGTTAGATTTCATCATTCTGCTGAGGTTTCAGCATTTCTAAAAACAACATGGCATAATATCATATTTATAACCGCATATTATCCCCCATCTTAACCGTATTGAGTTGCTTTATTCCAAATTGAAAGCAATAGTGCAGAGATCAATCACAGTTTTCGACAATGAGAGATTATTGGAGGTTATGAGAAGTGCATCAACGGAAATCACCCAGAGGGATTGTGAAGGATGGGTGAGATAATCAACTCGATTCTCATCAAGAGCTCTTCAGCGGAAATATTTTTAACATATATATTAGCGATTTTTTTTCATTTTGAATTTTTTGGGAAATTTAAAACGTCTTAACGCGAAGTTCTGAATGTCCTCAGACAAGGTCATTCGCGAAATTCAAA
>JWZT01001937.1:23683-47429 GCA_000827895.1 Thelohanellus kitauei
TGTTAAAATGTTTGACCACCCCCCTACCCTACCTGATCTATATCGACTGGCTTATGTGACCCAATAATAAACAAAAAATCGTTTAATCAAGAAAATTAACAGAAAAATTGCCAGTCAACAATTTATGACCAAAATATGTTAAATTGATCGAATGTTCACTTTTTGAAAATTTTATCGAATGTTTCAACATACGTCAACCCAATTATATGTATATTCGCAGTGAATTATTTAAGTATGTGATATGTATTAATATCGTACCATTTATGGATCCACCGTAACAACTTACGAATTTGAAAATATATATATCGTTCGATATCGGATCAGAAAGAATGTTCTGTAACCTATCTTGAGGTAGTTTTAAAATCTAAATATTCGATAAAATTTGACTTCAGTTTTCATTTTACTCAAAGAACATGCATAGAGAATATATTTTGCCTCTGAGATGTAGAAGTAGTGAGTTTTGGGTCACTGTTTAATAATAACGTCGTCGAATATTTTTGAATCAAAAAATTTTACGTAAATAAACCTTTTCAAAAAGTTTTTATCAGTCCTTGAGAAAAATTACAAAAAATATAACTCAACAATTGATTTTATCGAGTTAAATTCTAAATTTATCTACTTTTAAATCATATTTTATTACAGAATTTCACTTTTTTGGTGTGATTTTGATGATATTGGATGATATGATATTTTCAAATTTTTGGGATATATTCGTTATGATGGAATATGGGTGGATCATATCATCTAATTTAGTATTTCTTGATATTTTTAAATAAGTATGATACTGTGACTTATTGAAATGCTAAATGATAAAAAAAACTATTTTATCAAAATTTTATCGTTGAGGAAGTTGTGTAAAAACGTCGAGTCTCGAAAATTCTGTTTACTTTTTGTATTTGATGTGCCAATAAATTTGAGAATCACTGATTTAAATGGCGTGATTTCAGAAATCACTTGCATCTCTTTGAAGAATTTTTTTAATATCGTATTAATAATGAGAATTTTCGAAAAATTATTCATGGTCTCGTTGGTTATATTATATCTCGTGTGTTTATTTGTAAGTTTGATCATCTATTATTTAAGAATTATTTCAGATTACAATCGAATTATTTCTGGGGAAATGTTCATTCGCATTCTTCCTCTATTTTTGGTTTACCTGAACACACGTAAAGCTAAAACAAGCGATGCTAATAAATTTGATTTAACTCTTGGAAGTACCAAAATAACGGTAGAAGTGGATCTGGAGGCTATTCGTATTTTTTATAAGTATTTTAATTCAATATATCAGAACTTTGATTTTTGATTATGATAATAAAGAGATAAAGGCGTTAAATTTTACTTCTGGAGGCTCAGAAATTTACATGGAACTTGTCGATATCAATCATATTACATGGACAATCATAAAATGCAGCTGTTTGGATAAAGAAGATGAAATAGAAATTAGTAGATGTGGCTTATCTTCTGGTATGACTGGACAAGTTGCATCAAATACATTAAAATTTTCATACCTATTCACACTCAATAAAAAAACAGATTATTTTCTTCCCAAATACGCAGCATCTATTTGTAGTTCTAATGGATGCATTGAACATTTTGAAATCAAGTGGAACAGTGTAAATATCAATTTTCAAAATTCAATTCGAAAATATAATGTCATATCTAAACGTATAAATATCCTTGACGTGAACCCTCAGACTGAAAAACCTGATCTTGGTAATCCTTTCGAATCAAACAATACAACCTACGTAACGAATCATGTGAATGAGTCTTCGACAAATATTATGATGTCATCGGTGACGACACAGAGTTCTGAAGAACCAATTGTTACAGAAGAACCTGTATTAATCGTTTATACAGCTATCAAAGAGATTCCTTTAGCTCATATGATGGCATCTGGGAACAGAGAAATATCATCTAAATCTAGTGGAACCGAAAGCTCAACTGAATCTGAAACAACTATTTCAACAAATACTGGTGAAACAGCATTATCTACCCAGAGTTCTGATCAAACAAAACAATCAACTCAATCTGTAACCCGTATTTCGACAAATTCTGGTCCAAATAATCCAATTACGCAGAGTTCTATGACGAAGATAACAAGATCAGCTAGTGAAAAGAAACAAGAACATACAACTGTATATTCTGAGGCGACGGACAGTTATGATTTGGGATTTACGATGAAGAAAGATTCGTGGCCGATAAACGACATGTTATTAATTGGATTCGTGGTTGTGACAGTATCTCTGCTCTTTTATGACATAAAGGTTCGGCGAAAGATATCAGGGCATTTGCGAAGTTCTATATTTCGTGTATAAATTTTACAATGAATAAAGTATAATTTATTTAGCCTTGCCTTTTTCAAATAATTAATATTCCTTTTTCTAAAAACAAATATTACAGTAATATTAAATCACGAATTTAGACGAAACTGTTTCCAGTGTATTACTATCTATCATTTAGGGGCTTGTGAGAAGTTTTGTTGTAAATTTATGACGAAACTTCAAAACTTGATCGAATAACGAAATATTGAATTAATTCAACAGTGTTAAGCATTAACGGAATTGCCGGGCTCTTAAATTTAGCATAGTATATTAACATAAAATCATTTTATTGACATCACTGATACTCTAGGATAAATCTCTTTTTGATTTTTATCATTAACTCTATGTTAATCCCCCGCGTCTATCATCTCGTTACTCTGAGGTATTCACTCTCCAGGTCAATAATTAGAAAAGGATCTTATTCGCTGAATACTGAGAATTAATTTCACAAATGTATTCAATTTAACATTTTTAATCGATTCATATTGATTTATCGGGGTCAAAATCGAATTATGTTTCTATTCTTTAACACGAAATCCAATGAAAAATTAATCAAATTTACAGTAACGATGAACAAATGTCCTTTTGGTGTCAGCAGAAATATGCTGGATTATAAATAAATCTATTAAAGTTTCGGAGTTAATCGGATGGGTTTTTAATGAGACATGATCTCGTATAAGAACTATCAAGAAATTTAATATCGAAAGTCAGAATCATTAACATACTTATAGGTACGACTTATTAGAGTCAATATCTATCAACCCATGCTCCTTACCCAGCCAGTCTTGTTTGTCGAATCAAAAACTTAACTTAAATAGAAAGAAAATTCTGCATAAAATATCGATGATATAATTTTGATAATGATTTATGGATGAGTGAAAAATGAAATTATCGGGTTTACAAGCGCATTTACTAAATTGATCGATAAGGAAGAGCATAATAACGTAGATGATATTGAGTGTTATAATTTATTTAGTATTCAAATATTTTCTTTTTATAATTACAGCGCTGATCAGTCAATTTTCTAGATTTGGCGAGCATTCTCCAAATTTTAAAAATTCAAAAATTTGTAAATAAAATAATTGATGAATTAACGAGTTTTACATGCTATTTAAGCATTTTCACTTCAATAAATTCAGGTAGGCAGCCCTTCGTGTGGCGATCCAAGCCCATAAACTCCATTAATCCAATAATCTGAGAACATTTTTCTTATTCTTCGAACAGTTCTTCATGGTTCGTTAAAATTCCCTGTTTTACCTTTCTGACCTTTTAATAAAAGGTCCATTTTACCTCTCAGGTTGTTCATAAATTGAATTTTGCCATGTTTTAATTCTCTATTCAGTAAACCCAGCAGAAACTGCCGCCGATTAGAGTGGAAAATTGACTATATAATCTGAAATATTGACTTATCAATGTTGTATGTGCATCTAAATTTTGTAAACCCGCGAGCTAGATTCAATCAAATTGACGACAGATTTTGAAAATTAACATCCAGCTTTTAACATAAAATTTAATTCGAACAGACTTAGCAGACAAAGAATCTTTTGTCAAAGCTGAAACAACCAGATAAAGTGTTGAGAGAAATCAACGAGATGGAGAATTTATGGTAAAGTAAATAAATCACATTTAAAAGCCCCCAAGATAAGTGAGTCAGCATTAATCGATATCGCTGAGGCAATTTTAGGTTTCTGAGTGGACGAAAACTCAACAAAATCCAGTTTTCATATGACAATTTCTCACAGGATCGAATGATAACTTATGAGCATATTTTGACCAATCTCAATAAGTACAGTTAATAGATTAGATAAATACAAGTTTATTAGTCTTTTGACATACGTTGTAAAGATCAGCTTCTAGCATCAATTTGATTCATCAGCGAATGAAAGTTTTTAAGTTACTGTTAGAAACAAACTTAAGATGATTATTATATAAAAATGTATCTTTGAACTCATGAACTATACCCTTTGCTTTTTTTAGTTGAAATGTGCCAGCTTCTGAAACTAATTTTTCTTCATTTCAGTCAAAAAATAAATGATTTGTCGCTCTCTTGCTTCAAGAGAATCAAAGCGTGAAAACTAATAATTTCACTATCCAAAGAGAATTTATCCTTTCCAAGTCTTTCCAAGAAAATATAGTTTGATATTGGCCTGATTATTAGAGTAGTGAACTTAACAATGTCTAGATAACTTTAATTTTGAACTGTTTCAAAATATTCTGATGTGATCGTTCAGATTTCGGATATTTGATTTATCACACGAATGTTCGTTTGCAGTCATTAGAAAAATTTTTGAAGCATGTTGTTCACCACATGTTAGATTTCTTTCTTTGAGGTGGAGGAATGAAATTTTAAATTGTGTCATCATGGCAAGATCGGGTAGTTGAAAGTTCAACTTATATCTTATTAGATAATTTGAACTCTTTCAATTTAATTTTTCATAAAAAACCATCGAAAATCTTATCGAAACTGAGTTCGTTAGATTAAAAACTAACGTTGTAGTAAAACAAAATACACTAAGGGTATCTTCGGTTGTAATACTTCTGTTAATGAATCATAGTGAAGAGAAAAATTGTTATCGGCTTCGATAACGAGTACATGGATATTCAAACAGATTTTCAGAATCGTTTTCAATCGCTTTTCGTCAACACATATAGCTGATGGATGGATCCATTACATGAGTGAGAAAAATAAATCTTTCAACAGAAAAATAAGAGCTTGTTGGATTTGGATGAAACAAATTCCATCAATTAGCCTCTCTCAAGGCGTATTGGCCCAGTTTTGCCTCATTTATAAACCCTAATATCTTTTTTACTAGTTGAAATGTAGTTAAAATCTTTCTACATCTAGTAAGTTAATATTTTTATATTCGAATTAAACCAAACAAAAACAGTGGGTCTTTATAATAGACGAAAAAATACGTATTTTCGGTGACTATCATGGCCTCTTTTCAAAGTTATTTCCTCTCGACGAAAAGGGCTTGGCCCTCACATTAGAAAGGTATAAATCTGAACAGCAAAAATAAAGAATATTCTGCTTGACAATTTTTTACTTTTTTATAATTTATATACTTTCAGATTTTTGTAAAGAACAAAACTACAAATGAAAGAAAAGGTAAAAATGTTTTTATCATGGAGTGAAATAAGGTGTCTCGATAAAAATTCAGAAACGGGTATAGTGAGCAAAATGGTTGTTAATCGCTGATGTAGAGTATTCTTTTAAAAATGATATACCCAAACAATAATATTTTAGAAACCCTTTGTGTACTATAACATTAAGGTTGTTTATACGCCATTTATCATACAAAAATAACTCAAATTTATTGTTTGAATTTTATTGTTTCACTTCAATATCAAATTTACAAATAGGTGTTGACCAGGGTCAAGTCTCAATATAATTTAAATTCAAATAAGTCTCAACGAAATCGAATAAATTGTTAATAAATACTCTCTGAACATTTTTGGGATGTCCTGATGTTTAGCCTTTCAATTCGACCAATATTCGGAGTGAAATATAGTTAAGTGTGACCCGCATTAATATCATATTCTTATAAGATCAATCATATCAAAAAAACATGCGTGTATATATAAATCGTTCGATATCTGATTACTGAGTCTGTGCTGGTACCAGATTTTAGGTATTAATAGATATTTGAGATAATATAATGCCGATTCTCGTGTTAATGGTGTCAACTGCAAAATTATTAAATAAAGTCTCTAAAATGTAGAATTACACTAATGATCACCGCTTTAGTAAATACTTAAGATGGTATATAAACTAATTTAATTATCATAAAAACTCCCAATAAAATGAGTTTTTGTAAGTTCATGAGAAATTTCAAAAAAACCTCAATATTAAGCAATTTTATTCCGGGTAATTTTCAATATATTTGTTTATTACACCTTTTAAAGATCATATATTCCTCGTGGGTGATTTAAATTATCAGATTTTAAAGAAAAATTGATTCAAAGTTGGTGTCTCCGAGTAAAACATGATTTTATTTGAGTAAAAACAATTATATTCTTCTAGAAACTCTTATGAGGGATTGTGTTGATTCTAGTACTAAACCGGTACAATCTTATGTTTTTTGTGAATTTGTACTTTAACCCTCAAAGAGATGTCTACAGCAGAAATTAATCGAGTAACCATGAACTAGTTTATTTTACTGGCATAATCACTAAGGTTAAATTCAATTGAGCTTCAATACTTAAAATGTACGAGAATAATAAATTCTAATATAACTTTTTTGGTGGCAACGTAATCAAATCGACTATTGGCATTAAATCAAGATAAGTATCACAATATGGTTCATTGGATTGATGAACGAATCAACATGCAGTGCTGTGAATGTGTTTTAAAGGGAACATTTTTAATTTATTACATTTTTAAAGATCATTTTTGACACACATCTGTTTTGAATCTATTTTTAAGTTGGCAGGTAAATGAATGATATCGAAGAATATTTTATCGAGAAATGTTGTATTTTTTAACAAGGCTTAACCCATATTTTAAGGTTAATGTGTACATTTTTTGATTTTGAAAATATGATATCGTATTGAGTTATCCATTTTTTGAAATAATATGATAAAAGACATAAATCGATCATCTCGTCTCGTTTAATATGTATTGGGCTTCTTTTAATAATTATAAAATCACTGATATCCCTCGTGTGATGTTTTTGTACAAATATCAAATTTTATAAGTTAAAATCATTTTAATTCTCGTCGTTTTGTATTTTTATTAAGGATGTACTAATTTGTATATTTGTTCGTATAAATTTAATTTATTTATTCGTGGATGGTTTTGTCTGATTAATTATTTCCACGATGATGTTCATTTATATTCTTCCATTATTTATGATTCTGCTGAGTATAGAAAAAGCAGTATCAAGTAGCTCAACATTTTATTTATTTCTTGGAAACACAAAAATTATGGTTGACCTACAAATTGAAGTCATGTACGTTAATGATGGGTCTGTTAATTTAATAAATCAGGCCTCTACCTGTGGTTTTTGATGGTGAAAGCATAAAGAATTTAAATTTTACTTCTGGAGGACATGAGTTTATTATGGAGCTTTCAAGTACTACGAGTTATAAATGGTGTAAGATAAAATGCATGCTTTTTGATGAAAATAGTGAAATAGGAATTAGTGGATGTGAGGTGTATTTAGGTACCAGTCAAAAATCTTATAAAAAACTTTATAATATTGGGTATAGATTTAGACTGAAGAAAAACACTGAATATATATTTTATCACCATAACATCTATTTTTATCGTCAAGAAGGCGATGATAATTTACAATTTAGGTTTTACCGTTTACACATCAAATTTCAAGATTCAATTCAAAAATGTGAACATCTTCGGTCTAAAGATCAAACTCTCATCAGTAAATACATCACATTTGACACATATGATTTAATATTTCCTTGTGAATTGGATGATTTAAACTATATTACTGAACCTGTAACTTCTACCTCTACAAACATTATTAGTACAGCTGTAACTACGCCGAATCCTGAAAAAACAAAATCCTCAACACAATCGGTAACTACAAAACATACCGATAAAACAACTTCTAGTACTCCAAGTTCAACGGTGCAGAAAACAAAACCTCAGAGTACTGATGGATCAAGATCAACAACTGAATCTGTAACGGTTCCAAAAAATACTGATGGATCAAGCTCTACTACTCAGAATACAGCTGTGAAGAAAACCAGTTTACCGACTTCTGATGGTGAAAAATCCACAACTTTAACTACTATTTCATTAACTACAAATGGAAATAACTCTACAATTCACAATAAAGAACATTGGTCAAAAAAGGACTTCATTTTATTATCTTTCATGATTTTAGCAATATCTCTCCTAGCTTATGACATCATCAGTCGCCGAATGAAATCCGCCCGTGTTCGAAATCTACTATATGGTACATAATTTGTTCTTTTAAATAAATAGGATTAGTTCAAGTTGTAGCTTTATCTCAATCTTTGAGTTTGTGCTTTTATTTGATAAAATTAACCTTAATAATAGAATAACATGAAGTAAAATGAACCAGAACCCACCAAACGTGCTAACCATAAACTTAAATTTTTATGGTATAGCAAACACTATCTTATTTTCTGTCTGTCTATTTTCAGCCAAAAATAATTTTAATTTAATTTTGACTAGAATTGATACCTCGGAATATTTTGTAATTTTCGTTTTTGTTTCACTTCAAGCGCGCTGAATAAACGATGAAATCCCAAAACATATACTGTCAACTCCGGTTAAGTGCACGTTTATTCCCGATCACTAGGCTGTGCCCTTAACCGAAGTTGACAGTACTAGTCTTAACGTTAATGAGAAGAAAGAAATTGTCGAGTATCTTTAAATGAAGCTATTAAAAGCCTTCTCATAATTTGTGTCCAAGTTTAGATGTAGTTATAACAAGATATATCTGCTAAATCGAGTTTTCTATAAATAAACTGTCAAAAATATAATGTAGCTCCCACCAATAGATCCAAACATAGAAATGCATATCAACTAAAGTACTTATGAAAAATAGATTCAAAATCCTTTGGAAGACTGCAGTTAACAGAATCCTGCAATCCATCCAATACTGAAAAATGTGAAGACACATCTTTCACTGTCAAACAAATAAAAAAAATAAACATTAACATGACTCAACCAATAGAACATAATTTTTTGATGGCTGCTATTGTTTCTTGATATAGAATCTAAAATTCATTGCCGATGGATGGCATTTCATACAAATTAAAACATTTCATATTTCATTTTAAACTGAAAGTACATAAAACTGAACATATTCATTTGAAAAGGCTATATAAAGCGTTTATACCTGCGAAAAATGAACTGAATACGAAATTTTCATGTTCTTTTGAAATAAATGGATGGTTTTGACTGTATTTAGCCACCATTTTTAGAAAACCCTGTCTATTTTTCCATTTTCTCCAAATCTTGTCCCCAATAACTGAAAATTAGACAGGTTTTACTGTCATAATAATTCCTTTTTTTATAAACAAATTTTACTGTAATATCAAATCAAGACTTTAAAAGGAAACTGTTCCCAGTCCATTTAATAGATCAACTACAGGCTTGTGAAAACGTTTTGTATAAATTTATGGCGAAACTCAATAACTTGATCGATTATCAAATATTCTATTCAATTTACCGGCTGAGTGTGTGTGAGTGATTGCTTAATTTCTGTGCACTTAACTTTTAGCATATTTTATTGACATAAAATCATTTTGTAGACATGTATGACACTCTAGTATGAATCTTTTTGTGATTTTTTTCATTAACCCTGTTTTAATCCTCCTCGTCTATCAGCTCGTCACTTTGGGGTATTCACTCTTTCGGTGAAGAATTAGTAAATGATCATATCGCCTAAATACTGATAATTTATTTCATGAATGGTTTCAATGTAACATTGGGAATTGATTTACCTGCTTCACATTCAAAATTTGTTTCATATTTTTAGGCACTAAATCCACTAACAAATTGATAAACTTACAGTTACAACGAACAAATTTCTTTTTGATGCCAACAAAAATTGGTCGGGTTATAAAGGAGAACTATTGTAAATTCCGAGGTAATTGGCTTGATCTTTTCATGACCATTATCTCGTATAAGAACGATCAAGAACTTGAATATCGAAAATCATAATCATTAACAAACTTATAGGTACGACTGCTTAGAGTCCATATCTATCAAATCATACTCCATAGCAAGCCACTCTTTTTTGTTTGTTAAATCGAAATGGTTTTAAATAACTTTAATAAAAAGAAAAATCTACATATAAATTTAGATTATATTATTTCGACAATAATTTATGAATGAGTGAAAAATGAAATTATCGAGTTTACTAACATATTTTTAAATTGGTCGATGGGGAAGGGCATGAAGTTAGATGATATGTAATATGATTTTTATTAACTATTCAAATATTTGTTTTTCATGATTACAGCGCTGATTAGTCAATTTTCTAGATTGTGCAGGCATTCTCCAAATGTTAAAAATTCAAAACATTGTAAATACTATAATTTATGAATTAAATAGTTTTACGTGTAATTTAAGCACCTTCGCTTAAAATTAATTCAGTAGCCAGCCTTCCTTGTGGCGATAGAAGCCTATAAACTCAATTGATGTCATAATCTGAGAGCAGTTTTCTTATTTTTCGAAAAGCTCTTCGTGGTTCCTAGAAATTGTTGGTTTGCCTTTCTAACCTATTAATAAACCCATTTTTACCTGTCATGTAGTTCGTAAATTTAATCTTTCGCTATTTTAATTCTTTATTCAATATAAACAGTAGAAACCATCTCTAATCAGAGTGTAAGATTTATTACACAATCTGAAAAATTGGTTGATCGACGTTGTATATGTGTCAAAATTTGGTCAACCCGTGCACTCTTTTCAATCAAATTGACTATAACTTTTTCAAAATAAAACCTTTATCTGTGAAGAAGAAATTATAAGGATAATTAGATAAAATTTCATTAAAACAGACTTAATAAATAGAGAATCTTTTGTCAATCTGAAAAAAAACCCGATTAATTGTTGATTTTAATCAACAAGATGGATAACTTTTGGTTAAGTTAGGAAATCACATTAGTAAGCGTGCACGATCATTGCATAAGCATTATTGATTGTCTCTGAGTCAATTCCAGGCCTCTAAGTAAACCAAAACTCAATAAAATCCAGTTATAAAATAACATTTTCTCACCAAATCGAATGATAACTGGAGTATATTTTGATTCTCCTCAATAAGTATTATTAATTTTATTAATAAATACAAGTTTATTAGTCTTTTTATATCAGTTGTAAAGCTCAGTTTCTAACATCCATTTAAATCATCAGCGAATGAAAGTTTGTTAATTATTGTAAGGCAAAAAATTGATTAGAAATACTATAGACAAATACATCTTTGAACTGGTGAACTTTACTATTTGTCATTATAAGTTGAAATGTGTCAGTGTTTGAAACTGGTTTTCTTCAATTCCCAGAAAATAAATAATTCGTCTATCTCTTGCTTCAAGAGCATTAAGTGATAACTAATCACTGCATATCCAAAGAGAATTTATCCCTTCCAAGTCTTCCTCAGAAAATTTACAGTTTGACATTAATAAGGTTATTAAAGTAGTGAATTTTACACACTCTCGATCATTCTTATCTCGAATTTTCTATAAGCATTCTAAGGTGATGCATTCAGATTCTTCATATTTAATGTATCGTTTACGGGATAGTTTTGTCCCATAAACACTATTAAGAAAAATTTGTGAGGCATGTTGTTCAACTTCGTGTCATATTTCTTTATTTAAGGTCGAGGAATAAAATTTTAACTTTTTTCAGTATATCAAGATCTGATAGTTGAAAGTAAAATTTATATCCGGCTTATTCTACAAATGGAAATTCTTTATATTGAAATCTTCTAAAAACCGTCGAAAAATATTACAAAAACAAAAGTGGTTTGATGAAAAACTGAATTTACGATTGGACAAAATATCGAAGGGTGTCGTTGACTGTTTTACTTTTGTGAGTGAATAATATTCCAAGAAAAAATAGCTGAGTAGGCTTCGAAAACATGTTGAAATATCCCAAATTGCTTTTCAGCGATACTTCCCATTGTGTGTCATCAACGAATAAAAATGATGGGTGGATCCATTTGATGAGTTTGACAAATAAATATTTCAACAAAAAAACAAGAGCTTGTTGAATTAGGGTACAACAAATTCGATCGCATAACCTCTCTCAAGAAGTATTTTGGTGCTTTTTGCCTCCTCTATAAACAGTAATATCTTTTTAATCAGTTCAAATGAATTTAAACTCCTTTCGTGTTTTGTAAATTAGTATTTATAGATTCCACTAAAATAAAAATAAGATTTTTTTCGAATTAACGCAAAATACGTATTTTCGGTGATTATCGCAGCCTTCTATCAAAGTTAGTTTCCCTCAAAAGTAGGCCCAGCCCTTTTGTTTAATGTGTTTTAATTCTTGGTAATAAAATGAAATATATTCTGCTGACAAATTTGTTCATTTTTTTGTTAATTTTAAGTTTTGATATCCAAATCAAAAAATAAGTGGCAAAATCGATTTTATCTTCGAAGGCGAAGAAGTAAAGTAACCCACACAGATTTCAGATAAATATGCAGTTAGAAACAAAGTTGAAAATCAGCGGTCTAAAATTTGTCATTTAAAAAGCAACAAGATATATTTGAGAAACATTCTGTGTATCTTTTACTTGTAGGTTATTTCTACAATGTTTATCTGACAAAGAATAACTATAAAATTTAATTGTTTGTTTATACAGGGTTTTCCCTCAAATTGTTATTTGTATATAGAATTTGGTATTTTTTTCGTTTCAATTTTGGTTTTTAATCATGCTAATTTTTCGTATTTACTCACCTCTAGTCTTGACTGAGATTTTTTCTTGATTTTCTGAAATTACATTGGTAGAAATTTGTGTATTGTTATTTTGTCAATCAATCTCAAATAATTCTTAACAATTGAATTACCAAAAATTAGTATCAAAAAACCAAATTGAAATGAAAAAATACCAATTTGAATCGAAAAATTACCAATTTGAAGGTAAAACCCTGTATAGTTTCACTTAACTACCCACTTAACAAATAGGTGGTGACATAGGGTCAAATCTCAATAAAATATAATTTCAAAAAAGTAAGACAAACTCTGGTTAATTGTTAATGAATGCTCTCTTTTAACATTTTTGCAGTTTGTGTTGATATTTAGTCTCCGAATTGGTCCCAAATTCTCAGTGAATCGTGGTGAGGTGTGACCCGTATTAATATCATACAATTATAGGATTAATCATATCGACAAACGTGCGTGAATATACAAATCGTTCGATATCTGATTATTGAGTCTGTGTTGGAACCAGATTTTAGGTATTTATAGATTAAAGGTATTTAAGATAATATAATGCCGATTCTCATTTTATTGGTAAAAATGCACAAATTACTAAATTAAACATCTTAAATGTGGAATTTCGCTCATTGTAACCATTTGGTAAAAATGTGATGCTCATGAATTAAGTTAGCATAAAAAGTCCCTTTCAAACATGTATTTTAATAATCTAACTAAATTCATAAAAATACCAAACACTAAAAAACCTCATTGAGCCGTATTTAAAATTTATTTTCGTATTACACATTTTCTCGATCAAATATACCTCAGATGGAATCCAAATACTCTGATTTTTAAGGATAACAGATTCAGAGTGAGAGATAGGTGGTAAAAATGATTTTATTATGACAAAATAAATTGATTATATTCTCATAGTAACCATTATGACAGATTGGTTTGATTCTCGAATCATTTAGGTGCAATCTGATATTTTTGATGAAGTGTGTACGCATCGTTTTTGAGATGTCAACTACGTAATTGAATCTAGTTATAACAAAAAAGTTTATTGAGAGATGCATACACTCTGTGGATCGACCTAAGAGAGTTTCTATTATGGGAAAGAAATGGCATAATAATCTAGTATGATTTTTTTATTCAAACTCTTTTATATTGACACGGCATCAATACAAATATTACAAAATGATTTCAGTCTATAGATCATCAAATCAACAGGTTTAGCCTTGAAAATTTTTCAGATAGCGTTTATCATTTATTATATGTTCAGAAAATCATTTTTACTGTTAATATGACTGAGTTGGATCTATTTTTTTTATCTGACAGAATGAATAACATTTAGGAACATTTGATTGAAACAAGTGTAATCTATATTTTAAACAAGGTTTAACCTAACTTCAAGGTTAATATGTGGAGTTTTTGATATGAATGATATCCTATGCTTGATTCAATTTTTGTAAATTAATATGATAAGAAATATTAATCGATTATTTCGTTCCGTCATCATTTGTTAAGCTTCTTTTAATGAATGCGTAAAATCACTGCCATCCCTCAAATGATGTTTTTTATGCATTTCAAATTTAATAACTTCGCATCATTCTAATTCTTCTCATCCTTTGGTGTCATATTATGATGTATTAATTTGTATATTTGTTCATATAGATTAAATTTATTTATTTGACAAGGGTTTGAAAGGATTTATTATTTATAAAGTGATGCTCATCGACAACCTTCTATTATTTGTGATTTTTCTCAACTTATATGAAACTGGAATAAGTAATAACACAAACTTTGATCTAACTCTCGGAAACACAAACATTAAGGTGAAATTACATATAAACTCAATCTATATTATTGATGGGTATTTAAATTTTATAAATTAGGTCTAAAGCGGAGAATTTTATTGAAGAAAGCTTAAAGAATTTAAATTTTACCTCTGGTGGCTATGAGTTTATCATGGAACTTTCGAGCCCAACAAGTGATGAATGGTGCATGATTAAATGCATGCTTTTTGATGAAAATTATGAATTAGGAATTAGTGGATGTGAGGTGTATTTAGGTACAAAACGAAAATCCTATACGAGAATTTTTTCGATTGGATATAGACTCAGATTCAAGAAAAACACTGAATATAAATTTTCTGATCATAACATTTATTTATCTCGTTCTGACACCAGTGGTGATCATTTACAATTGAGGTTCGACCGTTTAGAAATCAAATTTCAAAATTCAATTCGAAGATGTGAACAACACCCACCAAATGGTCAACATCTAATCACCAAAAACACTAATTTAGGCACATATGATTTAATATTTCCTTGTGAGACGGACGATGTAAAATACATTACTGAACCTGTAACTTCTGCTTCTACAGTTATTACTACAACTGCAGGAACGACGAATGCTGAAGAAACCACATCCCCAACACAACCGGTAACTTCAACTACAAAAAATACCGATGTAACACCTATTACTCAGAGTTCTACGGAGCAGAAAACAAACGTACCGAGCACTAATGGAGCGAAATCAACAACTGAATCTGTAACAGTTCCAGAAAATACTGATGGATCAATCTCTACTGCTCAGGATACAAAGGTTAAGAAAACAAATTTACCGACTTCTGATGGAGAAAAACCCACAACTGTAACTACTCCTATATTAACTACAAATGGAAAGGACTCTACGATGCAAAATAGAGAACAATGGTCGAAAAAGGATATTGTTTTGTTATCGTTCATGCTATTTGCAATATCTCTCCTGGTTTATGACATCGTCAGTCGCCGAGTGAAATCCGCCCGTGTTCGAAACCTACTATATAGTACATAAATTGTTCTTCTAACTATATAGGATTAGTTAAACTTGTAGCTTTATCTCATTTTTTTGAGTTTCTGTTTTTTGATAAATATAACCTTAGTAATAACAGAATAAAATGAAGTAAAATGAACCAGAACCCACCAGAATTGCTAACCATTAACTCGGATTTTTATAGTATCATTATTTTGTTTCCAGGACTCAACATTAAAAAAAATGAACACTCATCGAATTATTCGGTACAATTTACAAGGTTAGAATTGGATTGACTTAGTTGTGGTTTTATCGACTTCTATCATCAATCTTAATAATTTAAAATCATTTTGAACGATTTCGTCATGTGAATATGAATTTATTTGAGTGATTTTTATCGTTTATTGTGTACTAATCCTCAGCTATCTTATCTTTCATTAATATAGGGCACTCATTCATAGTAAAAAAATAATAATTAGGGATGTAATCCTTTAAGTTTTGAACAATAACTCTATTGATATGCTTAGTATAGCCTTTTGAACGCATTTGTATTGATATATAGGGTTTTATTTCCTTTTTATCATCACTTCTTGGTATTAAATACAACAATACATGAACGTAACTTATAGATACAACGAAGAAATGTTTTCGGGCCCACAGAACGTGGATGGATAATAGGGCGGACTATGATCGACTTGCAGTCAAATGGCTAAATCTTTTGATGAAAAAAGATAATCGTGCTTGTGTTTGAGAATAATGAATCTGAGCAACAACGAACCATTTGTAAACATGGATATTCTGAATAGATCCCCCGTATTGACAACGATAACACTAAGCAGACCTGAGGTGTTTTTCAATTTAATTGTTTGTGGAATTTTATTTTAAAAGAACATCGACATTAAAATTTGGTGTATATTTTGATATTGACGAATGAATGAGTGAACAATTACGAGAACAAGTTGATAAACGTTTGGGAGAGTTTCGATATGTAGCTAAAGTTATTATATCTTGGATGATATTGACTTTCATAGTTTACAAACAATTTCAAGGTTTTTTTTAATTAATGGTAAAGAGAATCCCAATTATTGAGAGCCGTAGATTACGACTTAAAACCTATGCATGCATATCGAAAAACGTCTTTTATTTTGATGCTCTTCTTTCCGACCCGTCTAAATTTGATGTACTGCCATGAATTTTTTAATCATACCTGAAGAGATCCCACAAACGACTAAAAAGCAGAAATGAGCCACCAGTTCAATTTTTTCAGAATTAGAAACTATTCCTTTATAACCATAACGCGATGACATCCGACCAACTTCGGCTAATGATCGGATTATTGCTCGCAAGCACCCGTAAAGATATCAAAACATTGATTTGAGGATGTACTGAGGGTTATGGACTTGTGGACAATTGAAAAACCATCAATTTTGGTTAACTACATCTTATTTTTAACGAGAAACGTGAGATTCAAAGACCTTAGTTTGAGGTAGTCAATAGACGATTAGTAAATCACGTTTTTTTGTGTATAAAGAAAAATAAAGCAAACCTGTTTACATGATTTAGAAATAATGGTAACGGATATACCTTTCCTGAATTTTAAATGAAATATAGTTTCTATGAAATCTCTGATTAAAGAACGGAGCAAACTGGGTAAGTTTATATTTGAATGTGTTTAACATCGCCTTTAACGTTTGATCTTGTTGTTTAATAGGAATCTTGTAATTCGTGAGAGCAATGAAACATGGGTATTTATCGGATTTTTGGGTGGGAAGATCTGTAGAAATATACTCATATGTGGTTTTTCAATCCTGTGGAGATTGTGAAAAAGAAAAGAAAATAGGATCATCTAATGAGTTATCCAATCGTGGTTTAGAAGGGCAAAAATATTGTTAATATATTTGAGATATGATATTTTAGGGCTACTGTGAACGTTACTCATTGCATACCGCTGATAGTTGGAAAGGTAAGATTTAACAAATATCTGAGATTATTATCAGTAAACGGATCTGTTATCACTGTTGTCGCGACCTTTTGTTAATGTCGAAGAATCAGTTTAATGAAGCAAAAATCCCCTAAAAATATATAAAATATTATTCTGCTTTAAAAACAACACAATCAATGTCTTCGTTCAACTCGAATCAAATCGAATTATTTAGGCGATCTTTTGGTCCCTGTTTTTGGATCTCAGTCCCTTAAACCAATCATTTCAGGATCATAAATTGTAAATACATGTACGTGGTCTTGAAACACCAGTTAATGTCTTCACAATTCATAAAATATGGGCTGAGTTGATTATTTATTTAACATTGAATCACTAAAAATGAGCGAATCGAAGAGTTATAGGAGTAGATCGATCCATGGTTGGAGTCCAATCGAATAATTTTACTGAATCGTTTGGTTTACGTTCAAGAAATTTATATTGAAAGGATAAGTGATCTGCCGAAAATGATCCGATATAATAACAGACTACCATCATTTTACTATAAAAACCCACGTGATCGTATGTTTTGATAATTATGAATCTGGGCGATCAAATGTAAATGGATTATAAGAATTCAGATCTTAGACTGATAAGTATGAGTAAACAATTTTTTTCCCGTTTTTTAATAAAGATCCTTTACAGCGTGTCGAAATGAATTTTGAGAAACCTCAAGAACGAAGATTATCCTATGGATGCAAATCGGAATATATCATCAAAGAAAATGGCAATAGATGAAGCCGATCCTGCCAATAGACCCAATTCTCAAATTTCGAACCATTTTGTTCTCGTATTCGTATGGTCTATAGTTGGACAGTATCAGATGTGGGTTTCCGTAACACATAAATGGTGTCTGGCTCGATTTGATGTTTTTGCCAGTGTCCCCCAATTAAAAAATTCAACTTTTTCATAATGATATCACCATAATTGTTGAAGTTCGATATTTCTGAAATCCCTCGTTCGAGAAATATATGCACACTAACCTGTAAGCTCAACGAAATATTGAGTTATTTTTCACGACAAATTTAAAATACCATCACGGCAGATATGACAATGATCATCCTCTGATTCCAAAAGTTATCATTATCTCCAGAGACTGAACAAGTGCTTTGTGTTTATATGATTTCAAGGCATAAAATGTTAATTTGTTCTACATTTCCATTCATATGAATGGGTTCAGAAAAATGTTGACGCATCCAAAGACAGCGTGGTAGTTCTGTAAGTGGGCTCAGATGTGAAGCTGAAACAAGCGTACCTGATGAAAATATCAGTCATTCGTTGGTAGATGGATAACAATCAATACTTACCCTAAATAGTTTTATGTTTTTTGGACTGTCAGTAGATAAAATTTGCAGTATCTATTCATGATAATTATCGAACTACAAGAGGTCCAAATCACTAAATTAAGTGAAATAGAGACCATCTTGTTGAAAAATATTTCAGCGAATGAATAAATCTTTGATAGTGGGTTATTGAGTTCACACATCCATAAAGTTATGTAACGACAAAACTTTTCATGTTCTTCGACTTTATCAATTTTGTACAAAATCTGAGACAGTGTTCACAAGTGCTCTTTTGGGTTTTGTTTCAAGATATTTAAACTATATCTGTTGAATTATGCTCGAATCGATTGTTACTTTATTTGAGCGGTGGCTTGTTTTATGATATCATCAGATAAATTGGAAACCTACAAGCATAAAAATATGCACTTATGTTTGATCAAAGTAACTATCTTTAAAGCAAATCAGATACTTAATTTCGATTTTCTTGTTCGTGATAGATATCTCACTGATTTGAACAATTAATTCTCGGTCAGTTTTAACCACTAAACTTTGCAACAATCGATACTTCAAATTACTCTTTAATATAGTCTTTTAACAAATCCAAAAATAGACTTTATAAAGAAAAATCGTCCTAGTTTCAACCATGACGTCATCAATAGTTTACGTATAACAAGGTTAAACGCTATTGCAGTGTTAATTGTTGAAATTTATGATTTTGGATAATACTACATAGTGTGAAATTTTCACCATTTTCTGGATATATTATATAATATTGACCGATAATAGTATCTTGTCTTTAATGTCTTTGGGTTTCTTTAGATAAATGTGTGAATTAAAAACTAGCAGACGTCCTTCATGTGAATTTATTTTCAAATATCTCAGTAAATAGAACATCGTTACCTTGTTTATTCTCCAAATCCTTCACTTTTATATTGCCGACAGATTATTTGGCATCTAGATTATTTTGGTTTGCTTAAGGAGGGTTATTTTGATTAATTGTTTCCAGAATAATGTTCATTTACGTTCTTCCACTATTTTGTATTCTGCCAAACTTAAATGAAGCTACAAGAATATATAAGGACGAAGAATTTTATATAAATATTGGAAGCATACCAATTACGGTCGGCTTGAATCTTGAACTAGAATATTATTCTGATTCGTATGTTAATTCCATAAATTAGTTATTCTGTCCACTTGAAGAACTCTCATATAGAAAAATTGAATTTTACAGAGGATGGCTCTGAATTTTTTATGGAACTTATTGACACACATTCAGGGAAATGGTGTAACATAAAATGCAAATCTAATTATACCAATTCGGAAATCGAAATTAGTGGATGTAACGTATCTTTAGGAACAACTAAAACAGCTCAAACGAGAAAATTTTCAATTGGATATCGATTGGTATTCCGAACAGACACAGACTATGACTTTTATAAATATACATTAGATGTTAAATTTGATAAAATTGGAAGTTCGAAAGCAGAAACATTTGAACTGAATTTAAACAATTTAGCTATTCAATTTCAAAATCAAATCAGACAATGTGAAAAGCCATCGCAAAAAACTAACAGCATGATCATAATACCGCTTCAACTCAACTCAACTGATCTAATATATCTTTGTAAACCGAATAATACTGAACTCGCAATTGATTTTCCAGCTTCTGATTCATTGAATTTGAACGGAACATTTTTTCAAAATCTGTTTATGATGATGAGGACAAAGGGATTCGGGTCGATAATGATATTATTTTTATCGTTCCCGGTTTTGACAATACCTATTATGATACTTACCAACAGATATCGCAGAATGAAATGGAGACAATCCCAAAACTTGGAATGTTATGGATGAAACAATGTACAAATTAGATAGAATTTGATTTAAGTTTACGCAATAATATATTCATTTGACTTTCTTTTTTTGATAAAATATCTTGCCACTAACCAAATGATGTGAATCATAATTGAAGTTCCAAAACGATGATGAAAATTAATAACTTTCTAGTTTCCGATGCATGTTTTTCAAAAAATGATGAATTTAACGTTGTGTTTAAAAGATTTTTTCGGATGTGATTGGTAAGAATAGATGTAATTTTAAATTAATAAACACAATTTACAGGGGATAAAATTGGATTTGCCTTATTTTGGTTCTCTAAATTCCTAATATAATTGCCTCAATCGAAAACTACTTACAATTTTTATCTTGTTGGTGAATATTAATGTATTTTTGTGATTTGTATCATAAACCTTGCTGTAATCTTTGAATTACTGGGGCGATACAGCTGAGGGAAAAAATGATCATATCGGCAATGTTTTGATTATAAACTTTATGAATGCGAACAAAATAACACTTCTACGTAAACTGATACCAATACCTGAGAGTTGGGGTTCAAATGTTGTTTCCCGCTTGCCTTCATGATATTAGAAGATAAATTCATAAAATATACAATCGTATTAACCAAATTCTGGTAATGTTTACATAACTGGAATATCTATAAAAATGGGGGCTGAGACAGGTTCAGAGTTACTGCCCGATGAATGATTTTAGACATTTCGTTGAAAGGATATATCTAAAATCAAAATCGAACATTAATAGAATGACAAAAAAATATACTGCTGTTTATAATATTTTTCATTAGTGTCTGACCAAATCAAACCAACTCTGGAATTAGTTCAAATAAAACCCGTTTAGGGTGGATTTGTTTGAAAGTAATCTCAAGGTCCAGATGTAGAATATCAGATATTTATGTTCATAATCATGGAATTACTGAACGATTGACAGATCTTGTGGATAATTTATTGTAAAAATTGATAGTAAAATACAAAGATATGGAAAACTTAAATAAGGCTAGTTTTTTGTAGTTTATCATTCTTTTTTGTTTTGTATAATGTTATACGAGTTCTGGTTGATTAATTACGTTGGCAACTACTTCAAGCCCACCCAGTCGTAAATAATAAAAGAAATAAATGCATATCTTTTATAACTTGTAAAGATTTGTTGGGTTTAATAATGCGAGCTTCCTAATTTCGTTGACAAAATCTATAATTAATCATTAAACATACAGAAACAAATCGCACCTTCGTCATTTTCCGAATTTGAAAAGCATCCGTGTTCTGTTAATTGAGATTGTAGACGATAAGTTTGGGGTCAGATGTGATTGTTCAAAAATACTTGAAAAGTCAAAATGCCCCTTAAGGAGTATACCAACAGTGTAACACTGGTGAGTGGTTGTAATGTCTCAAATCGTGTTCAAATATGCCGACCACAAGATACACAAGATTCTAAATCCTTGATTTAAGTCGTGGAATTTAGTGATCTCAAACCCGACTCTACGCATCTAAATAAAGAAAAAAATATCATACCCAGATGGAATGGAGATACTAGCAGCGGATATGCCTTCGTTGAATTCCCAGCGGACTAATATCAACCAGGTATCCCTCCCGGGAGAGTAGTCACAGCGGATATTTGGATTTGTGTAATAACGAGGCCATCCTCAAAATTCAGCCAATACGAGGAAGTAATGTAGAGTAATTAAGAATAACGATGAAACTCAGGAAACAGCCGGATCTATAGATAAGGAACTCGAGAAACAGAATACATGAAGATGCTTTAAAATCATCGGGCGAAGGAAAGAAATGATTCTATTCAGTGTAAGATAATGTTTTAAAGACATGTTGGATGGGTTTTGTTTTATTTTTTAATTAAAAAAAAACAATAGAGGAAAGATATTTTTCAGTTATAAAAGCATTTTTCCGTTTTAGATAACATATTTTTTAAAAAGGAAAGATAAAAGCAATATTTGTATAGAGGAATCAATAAACCAATCCTGGATAATCTTGGTCTCAATAGCCTATTAAAATCTGGTAATATTGAATACCCATTCTACATGGCCATACATTGTCAAATCACCACTAAATAGTCATATTGACGTGCAAACAATGGGTTGATTTCGTCCATTAAATAGAATAACTTCGAGATTGAGGAGACCCTCTCATGTCTGATCTTTAACAATCCGAAGTAACATTTTTGGAATGAAGGTAGTTGATTCCATCACCGTCGTCAAAGAGTACTTTTAATATTCCCAGGTGTGGCGGATCAGAAGCACCCCCATGAATATGATCTATCACAAAACATGATAGATTAGATTAGATATTTTTCTTAACTACAATTAATAGCAACCGCTATAATGGTGACCCAGGAAGAAAATCTTACGATCACCGAATTGAAGGCAGTTTCTCTAAAGCTGCCTACATTCTGGACATTTCAACCCGATATTTGGTTTTACCAAACCGAAGCGCAATTCGCAATACAAAAGATTACTTCTGACAACACGAAGTATTCATATGTAATCGCTGCTCTCGATCAAGAAGCAGCAACTAGACTTCTAAATGTCATTAGCTAGCCTCCGACGGGAGGGAAGTACATCAACATCAAGAGGCAGCTTCTAAATGCCTACGGTCTAACACGACGTGACCGAGCACAGAAGCTTCTGGATGTGGATGGCTTGGGCGATCGTAAGCCATCACAGCTACTGTCAGAAATTCTAGGTATAGCAGGTGGCCACACTAGTTGTCTCCTCTTCGAAGAGCTCTTCGTGCGACTGCTCCCTAGACATGAGGTTTCATTTGGCTTGTGAGAACTTTTCAAACCTAGACGAAATGGGGTCTCATGCCGACGCAATTTGGCAGTCCAAGTCGTCTCACGTCGGTATCGGAGCCATCAAAAGATATGATAAAAAACCTTCCTATTCAGTAAAAAATCGGCTACGGCAGAAACGATATCTACTCCAAACGAGGATTTTTGTTTCTACCATGCTAAATTCGGTTCAAAGGCCTATAAATGTCGCTCTCCTTGTTCCTACCATGGTGGGAAACAGATTGGATCCCTCGCTAAAGGAGGAAAAGGAGAACCACTCCTCTACCTTTGGGATAAGGTATCTGGCAAACGGTTCCTAGTCGATACAGGAGCTGAAATCAGCGTTCTTCCCGCCACAACAAGTGAAAGACAC
>JWZT01001937.1:47594-61489 GCA_000827895.1 Thelohanellus kitauei
CAGTGGATTAACTCCTTTACCAAATAAGGTCAACGTTATAGAACAGTTTCCACAGCCTGAAACAGTAAAAGGCCTCCAAGAATTCACCGGAATTATCTCCTTTTATAACAGATTTTTACCCCGCATTGCTAGCATATTGAGTCCACTTTATCAAGCACAAAAAAGAAAACCAGCAACACTTGAATGGGCCGAGGAAATGAATGATGCATCCAGCAATGCGAAGAAAGCTCTCAGTGAAGCTACGTGCTTAGGCTATTCACAAACAGGCGCAGCGATTGCTCTAACTACAGACGCGTCATCTACTGCAGTAGGGGCAGCCATTGAGCAACGTGTTGCCAGATACTGGCTGCCATTGAACTTCTTTAGCCGTCAGTTACGCCCATCAGAGTTAAAATATAGCGCCTTTGACCGTGAATACCTGGCATTATACTTGGCCATACGTCACTTTCGTTACTATCTTGAGGGGAGATCCTTTACAGTGTATACGGATCATAAGTGCCTTACATTTGTGTTTTCGAAAGGTTCTGACCCTTGGGCCGCAAGGCAGCAACGACAAATTACCGCTATTTCTAAATATACCACGTCCGTGAAACACATTGCGAGTAAACAGAATGTTGTCGCTGGCACACTTTCCAGAGTCAAAATATCGTCTCTGAGCACACTGTTACCTGGCATCGATTATGAATCTATGGCCTCAGAACAATTGAAAGACCAAGAAATGTTGATGTACCACAACTCAACTTCTTGTTTAATACTCAAACAATTTCCACTGGGAGGGACCGACAAGAAACTCTGGTGTGATATATCGACAGGGGTCCCTCGGTCTACAGTCACGACAGCCTGGCGACGGAACGTTTTCAACACAATACATGGTTTATCTGGTCCTTCCATCCGTTCAATGTGAAATCTAATCTCTGAGAAATTCGTTTGGCATGGTTAAAAAAGCATATTACAGAGTGGTCTAAAAATTGCTTCTTATGTCAGACAACCAAGATTCAGGTACGTCAAATCGCCGATATCCAAATTTGATTCAGCTTCTCAGAGATTCGGACATATTCATATAGATATCGTAGGTCCCCTTCCAGATTCCAGAGGGTACACGCACTTGCTAACAGTCGTTGACCGTTTCACCAGATGGCCTGAAACTATCCCGATTATAGATACGTCCGCGAAAAGTTATGCCAGGACATTTATCGTAAACTGGGTATCCCGTTACGGGGTACCGACGGATATTACCTCAAACTGAGGCGCTCAGTTCGCATCTTGTTTGTTGTCAGTTATGGCCCAATCCTTTGGGACCAAGATACGCCACACCACCGCCTATCACCCGCAGGCTAATGGCATGGCGGAAAGATTGCATCGCCAAATAAAAGCATATCTACGCGCTCGCTTAACGAACTAAGGTTGGATAGATGAATTACCCTGGGTGCTATTGGGCATACGCAACACCGCGAAGGAAGGCCTGAAGGTTTCACCTGCAGAACTCGTGCAACGAACTTCACTCGCAGTTCCTGGTGGATTTTCAGTACACCAATAAAACCGAACTCGACCCTATCGAATTTCTTGAGAAACTTTTGCTCAAAATGGGATTGCTCTTATCTAGAAATCCACAGCATAAGTAAACTAGAAAGCAAACTAACTGTGAGTTTGTATTAGTGCGAATTGATAAATCCCGAGGGAACCCATATGAAGGACCATTAAAATTTATGGAATATGGGCTCAAACCCTTCAAACTCGATTTGGGCGGTCGATTACATCTGGTTCCCGTTGATCGCCTCAAGCCGGCTATCCTTGATACAAAAGATGGGACAGGCGGTGCTGAGTGGTGGGGGGTCCTGTGGCGGATCAGACGCACTCCCATGAATATTATCTGTCGCAAAACATGGTGGATTAATTAGATATTCTTCTTAAATGAAATTAATAGCAACCGCTATACCGGGTTCATGAAATATGGAATGAAGTAATGATTAACTCATATGCTGTTTGTTTTATGAAAAAGTTTAAGGTTTACATATGTAAATTTTTTGAAAGAGTAAAACGGATTATGACGAGATATCTCAAGAATTTCCCTGAACACGAAATGTTTAATTCGTAGCATGGAGGATTCCCGAAAATATAATTAGACCTATCATAAGCATTCCATATCTAGACAAAACAAGGGTAAAAGTTTTCAAGTTTTTCGATAGTAGAGAATCCGGCTTGTCATATTTTGATATATGCTAAGAATTCAGGCATTCGAAAACTGTGGATTGTGTATACCATCATGTCATAATCTATTGCTCATTTGAAATTTGGAACAAAATGTAGACAACAGTTCAAGCATAATATATGCAAGAAGGGAACATGTGCGGTTAGTATAAGTAATTCCATATATCCTCCAAAGAACATAATATCACCGAATGAGGAAGCAATGATTCTTAGCTGCCAATTAATTATAAGCCAATATATATGAATGTAACGTCGATCTAACATAAATCTGCCTTCGATACGGACGACTATCAATTACGACGCCTATCCAGCCAATTTACCTCAGTTGTGATGGTCGAATCAGATGTGTTAGATATTTGTCCTGATAATGACTGAAAGATATCAGTTCATGATTTCTGAAAAGCATAAATGGTATTCGGCTCTATATGTTGTCTTCGACAACAGATGTTATATTGTCTCAATACCCTGTTTTTTTCATAATTTAATCACTATGATTGTGGAACCTGAGATTTTTAGGATAAGTTATTATGGGCAGATAAATATCTGGGGTTAAGTATTTTCAGTGTGGTTTTCGTTTATGTTAAAGTCTGGTTTTTTAGGCATCATTCTGGATTCGTTTGATTCCGATAATCATCCGATTGAAAAAGCTAACCAAAACTTGTAATATTGGATAAAAACAGGTATTAGCCGATTTTAGAGCATAAAACATGAATCTCGCTTGATAATGAATGTAAGTTCATTTTAACACCGGCTCTTCAAATGGAAAAACAGTTCCCGAATAACGATAGTTAATGGCGTTAGATCAAATGTAACCTAGTGGTCGCGATCTACTTAAAAGTACCAGATTTTAATCCTGGCCTCTGTGGGAATGGAGAACCTATGTGTTATACATGTTCTATGATCCTTTTCATATCCTTGAAGATCAGCCATAGACGGTTTTATACATAATCTTTTCTACCTTGCGTGATCTGAGGAGAAGGGCAGCATGGCCGAAACGACATATGATTGACGACCTCCATCAGTCGATTTCCATGAACGATTGTCACACCACACTTTCTCTGAATAGCAGAAGAGTTGGAGATCCTATCTGGCGAAAGCATATCGCTTTTTTTAAATTATCAAAATAGAAGGGTTCCTAATATTGGCATATCACCTACATGATCCTTGAGGTGGCAACACACACACTGAGCATGCGTAGAATACACCTGATTTACATCTGAAGTAGTCCAAGCTCGTCTTTTAAAGATTCCAGAAAGAATTTCTTGATGAATCTGAAGTATTAATCAGTTATATCTCAATTTTTATCCAAATCAGGGTTATTTTCTCAGAATGTTTACCAATCAGAAGTTGATGATTTTTATTGAGTAACTGTGAATTGTCTGGATCCTCGAATATTTATCTCTGATTTTGTGAAAAATTTGTTGGTTTTTTTCTGTTTTAGTTTTCTGAACTGTGATACATAGCGGCAAGTGTCACAGAAATTAACTAATATGATAAGCTGAAGTTTCAATTTATGGATTTCTTTCACTTTTGGGCTTCGTGACCTTCCTCTTGCCATCTTCCAAGAAATAACAGATCATATATGCATTTTCCAGTAGTAATTTATTCGTTATCGCGCACGGATATACCATGAGGTTAAAAAATAAAACAGTTCAAATGATGGTAGAATATGCCATAATGTATTTAAGAATTTTTCATCCCGTATGTCACCAATAGTTTTCAGTGAGACATTTCAAACCATTTTTTTATACTTCATAAGTTTTTGTGGATTTTATACTCACGAACGATATTCGCAGACTAACCAATATTTATTTTTAATTTTTTGACCCTCTCTATTTTTGTAAGGTCTTCACGTTTCAGGAAAATTCAAAAAATATAGAATTCCACATATGAAGAAGGTGTCCCACTTTGAAACGCAGGGTGTTCCATGTTAGATGCAATACTCGGTCATAACAAAACCCTTGTATATTATAATATATTCTACCATTATTTTAACGGCTTTTATTTTTTAACCTCATGATATATCATCACGCGATAAAAAATAGGTGCGCCATATTGAATGCATTACTACGCCAGAATGAATGCATATATGCTAGATATTAGATGCATAACCAGGCAAGGATTAGATAAACCGTTCCTTTATTAATGTCAGATCTTGCAAAATTGAGAATAGAATTAGTATTAAAAAACTACTGGAAACCGTCTTTGGAATATCTACTTCTCCAATTTTATATGTGCCATTTTGTTATACATCGTATTTATTAGATATTTGATGAAATAACAAGAATTAAATGAATAAATATTGCCGACAATCTTTAATGTTTATGATTGTTTGATTAATGTTTTGAGATAAATTAGCAGATATCGAAACGCTGTGAAGGTTTTTAACTTTTCTTTCTTAAATGAAGGTACAAGAATGATTCAAAGGCTAAAATTTTTCTAGTATTTTTGTTATATTTAGAATTTGATTGCTACTAGTTTGATTCAGGCAGTTCTTCATAAATTAACTATGATCTAAAATCGGAATCATCCATCATCGGAGAACAATTGGTTCAAAATATTCACGTTTTTATCTTGCAATCAATTTGTTATTCTTGAAGTCTTTCTTGTTCCTAATACAAAATGATTGCCTTATTGTCAAATTCTAGAGAGTAGAGGTAGGTGTTATTTCCTGATTAGGATAGTCAGAGGATGGATAAGAATTTTTGATTTAAAAAATTTCTTGGTGTCTTGTATTGATTGATAAATCGAAAAACCGCTAAAGGTGGATAAAACATGGTAAGGCTGGCGGGAACAATAAAATTTATAACCGACAGATATCCATATTTGATATTTGTCACTAAGAAAGGTAAACAATATTTTCTTCTGATAGTTAACACTAACGTGGTTAAAACAGAAGAAATACAAATGATCAAAAAATATCACTACCTTTTGGCGACTACAGAATAAAATATTAAATGGCATCTAAAAGAATCCAACCCTGGATAAACATTTCTAGGGTTCATAATCGCTTAAAACTAATAATCTCCAACCCTAAGCATTATTGTCAGTTTGACGGCTTTCAGAACTGTCCATTTCATCAATATGACAAAATGAAACGGCCCAAAATGGATCCAACCCGCCTCTTGACTTATCGGTCATCAAAAGATAATGGCAAGTGCCTTTGGGAACAGAAACAACATAACAATCTCAAGTATATGTTTAGCACTCAAATTGTCAACGTCTACCTTGTTAAAATGTATCAACGCTGCCGAATGTTGGAGTATTTACAAAAATAGCAAACAGATTTATGTCGATGGCTGGTGCCAGATTTTAAAAAAATTTCCAACAATTACGTATCCTGAATTTCAACTTAGAATCCCGTGCGTCAACCAGTTACACTTTTCATATTAGTCATAACAATGGAAGAGTTTTATTATTCAAGAAATTTCAAAGACCAAGGTTGGAAAACAATATGATACACGAGCGTTGACATGTTATTCTGCTTAGTGTTCTTAGGATGAAATGGCTTTTGCAAAAGTCAAGAAAAGGGCCACCTGCCATGTGTTTAAAGTCTCCAGCTTTATTTACTCGAGGAACTTTTGTCAATTTGGCCTACTAATAAAAATAACCATAACATCTAGAATTTATAAAATTGAAAATAATTTGGTTGGTTAACTGAATCATATCAATCAAAACCTTCTGAGTGAAGTGACCAAGAAAAAGAACATGACGACAATAGAATGCTGAATTATGGAAAAATGTTTAAACTAATCCTTTCTGATCCTTCTGAAAATAGATAAATCTTCGGAGACTTAAGGAAAAAGCTTACCTCAGATGTTCTCGTCAAATTAAAAAGAGGATACCGAATACGTTGGCCGGAGTCGTTTTTTTTTGAGCTTAAAAATGAGTAGACTATAGAAATTTAAATGGCAATGAATAACTGTACCATCATAACTATTAACTGAATTTTAACATTTAAAAGGTCACGCAACTATTGTACACCAGTTTGGCATCATCGCATCTGATTCAACGATGCATGATTTAAAGAAAATTTTTAAAAATTTCAAACAAATTTAAGCTGTAAAGCTTGATTAAAACCATTTTTCTAATGGCTCAGAATTATTCCGAAATGCGTGTGGATTTAAAGCTTGTATAGATCTGGAACGTGGACTAAATTAACTCATCTCTCAAATCAAAAATAACCTACAGTCTTGATCCACAATAAAAAAATAAGGAATATTGCTCAAAATATCCACAATTGTTGACTAGTATAGAAAGATCGGACTTCGGGAATTATTGATGTCTGGGGTTTCGCTTGTCAAAAGTTCAGGAACCGTTTGTAGATATTTTAACAGATAAAAATAATTATACTCGGCGCTTTTGTGTAGATCAGGGGTCGAAAATGTAGTCTCATTTGAAGAAGTCGAAGGTTCAAGAATATTTTCTTGCTTGATTGCAAAGCTCAAAGTTGTCGAAACTCGAAATTAATCATCTTTGTTTCGGGTTTTGTGCAAGGTAAAATTCAAACGGAAAGAAAACATGCTACACTTATTAGTTCACATAGAAGTAAACGATTATCAGGTTTTGTTGAAACTCAAACAGTTCTTACGTTAAAGTAGTGTTTGAGTAAATTTATCTATAGCAGATATTTTATCTCAAGAAGTATCTGTTCTAACAGTTAAGTGGTGTGTGACGAAAATTCCGACTGTCATAGTTTTACAGGTATTCATGTCAAAACCAAAAGATTGTCATTGAAGCAGAATAGTAAATGGATGTATCTTACAATCTTCAAAAAAAAAATGGAGAATTCTAGGCTCGAAGTGGTTCCACATCGTGCATTCAAAGAATTCTTGCATCTTTTTAAAACAAAAGACAAATCTACATGAGGATGAGGCCCAGAACAGACTCTCAAAACACACAGATATCGAAAATAGATGACAGTTCAAGGAAAAAAGCTGATAAACATCCAAAAATCCACATGTATCAATATAGATGGAACGGGAAGCACTATAATTCAATGTTGAGGTCTTGAGCGGATGACAAAATCTAGGGTCCCACAATTTAATTGATTCCCCTCCCTTGTCTTAGGAATGCAATTGGAGTATTTTTCTTGAGTTCAAGTAAGCCTCGGTTTGAAATTATCAAAACAAATAATCATCGGATTTCCCCAAATAGTTTTGTAGACTGCATTTCAGAATTTCGGTGAAAATGGGAACATCTCAAATTGAAAATGATGGCTGAAATAGTGATTCATTAATACTTTGTTCTGGATATTTCTTGATAACATATTCGGGACTGATATATAATCTGATTATGTATTTATTTTATGGAATGATCTCAAACTACTCGTTTTACCATTGAACCCTACCGGTTTCGTTGTGATCACATCATCATTATTTGATGCAAAAGACGCCAATGGGATTTTTTCTCTGGGCTAGTGAAATTCATCGTGAAAGACTTTATTTTACCGAGTGGGAAAGTGATATATTTCAAAATTTCTAAACACGTCTTGACTATTTTCATAATATCTAATCAGCAAAATTGAATGTTTCTGGTCATCTCCCTTGAAAAAAAATGTACTAAGTGCTAGAGAAATATCTGGTTACCTTCCACGTCAAGTAAAGTTTAGTTTCATATTTTTCAATCGTAATTCTTCGTGCTTGTAGTAAATTTCTTACGAATGAACGTATAGATATTCTGTCAGCAGATTTGTCTCTGAACCAGTTATTTGGAGTTGATTCATTCCAGGTTTTGTAATTTTTTTACAAAGTAAATCTCCGAATAGTTTAGTTATAGGCATAATTTTTATAACCAGCAACGATAGAGGAAAATATGTTCGGGTCAAAAAAAAGACCATTTTGGTATCAGAATTCTAATATTCTCCATTAGGAAATGAAAAAAGTTGCATGAAACAGATGAAAATATGCCTGGGTTCTGATTCTGTAACTCTGGGATCTTCAATTCGCCAATTCATTTACTATTTCATCGCTTTATGAGTCTTTTCTCTCGACAAAATCCAATATACGAAACAAGAAAATATCCGCTGCTGAGAAGATATTTATGCGTAGAGCTCGAAACATCAAAGATTTGGTCGCTCGATACATCAACCTTGAAATCTATCGTTTTTTGAAGGGTAGTTACGATTAGAAAATTTACTCTTCTCCAACCCATCCCTTTGGTTATTATCAGAACTTGATCAAATTCATTTTGAGTATGGTTGGGCTCATATTTTTTGGTTTCGTCTATATATGCTTGAAACAGTTATTACCTTTACAAAATTTCTTTTTTGTGGTGAATTTTGTCAGAGTGCATGGATGCCTGATGCGCAAGATGCTATTTTGGTTAGTTTGATTTCAAATCTTGGGACCATGATCCAAACCACTGAACCCAATATCTACGGCTCATATGATATTTTTTGTGATGATATTCAGTAGTTCAACACCAAGCGAACACTTAAACCACAAATGATTCAAATTCAAACGAGTAAATTCAACTGACCCAATATTTTCTGTCCAGAACATGAAACATATTTCTAAATTATTCTGCTTCGATTTTTGGGCCGTTTGGTTCCACGTTAAACTAAAGGTTATAAATTTGCGAAAACGGGGTCGGGGTTATTTGAACCACCAACTATTGATAGTTATCAAAAGTTAATGGTTAAATTCTGGTGAATTACTCTAGAACGTCGATCAAGATAATGGGGGTTGGTTTTAGGTTTCTACTCAATCTAGAATCCGTAATTTAAGAAATAAATTTGTGTTTTAACCAGAAAAGAGATACCATGTTTTCTGTTATTGAGGCTTTTTAGGACCGTCAAAAAAATTTAAGAAGTTCCGTGTATGTATTATTCAGAAATTGTTCCTTTACACAGTGGTTATTTCCATGCATTAAGACTAAAATTTATGGTGATTTTTTTTATTGGTACCGGTAAATCAGGTATACATGGCCAGAATTTTTGAACAGGACCTAATTCAAATTAGTTTTTATCGATGTTGTTATATTGATACGTATCTTTTTTCAATTTATCGACCGACACCCATTTGTTAATTTCACGTCAAAATTAGTTACTTTCCAAAACAAATACAAATTTATCTTCAAAAATATTGCTGGAATTGTGCTTCTGTAAACTCCATGTTAATAAAGTTCAAAAAACTGAATGGGTCAGATCAAGTCAAAAAATGGTTAGCTTTCCCGAAATTATCCTTGAATCAAAACGCTTTCGGCACAACCAAAGCTATAGACTCATCCTTGTCCCATAAGCTTGATGTTTATTTCTGAGATCTTCGTTTTTTAAACTATTCATCAGTGGAATATTTTTTTACCTCTGCAATTTAACTGATAATTGAGACTTTTATACATAGATGAAGCATTTTTTATGGGGTTATATATTTTCTATGATTCCACTCTGTGAACACCTTACCGGAAACAACATACAGACTTCTGCGTTTACTGTTGTACACTTAAAAATATTTTTTATTTATAATGACATTGTGGCATTTGTAAATGATATATACAGTTAATTTTATAATCATTTGTTGAGTTTGATAATGAAAATTATTAAACAGTCAAAAGGAGGACAAATATCCTCCAGGCATGTCGCAACATAATAACAGTAACCATCCATATTTTTCTAAAAGCAATAATGAATGCACACCTGCGTAATATTAAACTCATAATACAAAAACAGCATCGTAATAAATGCTTATATTTTGATAAAATTTGTATTATTGAAAATCGAAGTGATAGGCGCGCTTAACTGACTCTTTAACAAGATTTAAAATCAATTTCAGTTTTTATTCCTTATTCTTGTTTTCCTTTGGTCTCCAACCGTATTCGGTCAATTGCCATCAATTCACATTTCAGAGTTTTGTATTGGGATGGTTCAGGAAATTTGAAAATTAACTTCAATTTGTGAGGTAGACCAAGGAAATATTTAACTCAGTAATATCAGTAATTTTTTATTTATTGATACTTTATTAAATTTTTAACAAAGATTATTAAGCTTATCAAAAATTAAGGAATAAAAAATGAAAGTCTATTCGGTTTAATAATTTTTTGTTTTTTTATCAGTTTTAATATCAAAAATTAAGTTAAGAGATAAATAAAAAATAAAAAAACAAATTTTAAAGACCTGCGAACTTTGACCCAAAATATGAAAATATCTTCAGACCAAATTCACAGTTAAAAAGATAAATACTTATTTGGAATATTTTTACACTTTAGGTGACCATATGATCATATTTCGATTCAATATAAATTTATATCGCTAATATATGAGATAATTAAAAAAAAATTGTGTTCACTAATTACAATAAAAGCTGCATTGTTTTAAGAGGTATGACAAAATAAAAAGAGTTCTCTCTTTGCATTTGTATTAGAGTTATCTACAATTATCTTAAGATTTTAAATATTTGGTGAACCATTTGTTATCCTGGGTAATTTTCGTGGAAAGAAACAACAATATTTGTAGGGCTTGTGTTTGATTTTATTGAAGTGAGGAGGTTTATTTTTATTCTAGCCAAATTATCATTTGATAAAACTATCAAAACGTTTCCTAGTAGATGATTGAATTAAAAGGTGTTTTAATTTATCCAATATATGCATTCTAGAGTTCTCCAAATTGCGATATAGTAGAAACCTATTATATGTAAGACAAAAAAAACTTTTTCCACGAATGACTGAAATTTAACTTAAATGAGGTTAGAGTTTATGTAAACTAGATGACTGACGCTACAGCAAGTGCACGTGCAACGTAATTCACCTCGAAGAATGGAAAATCAGGCGAATGATAAGGAAAAATGCAGATGCTTTTAGGAAATCATGAAATGAACCAACAAATATATCAAAAGAGTAAAAAAAAATTTATCTTCGAGAAAATAGTTATTGGGCTGAATACGATATTCCTTAAACCTAACGGAATTAAGACACTAAATGAGGGTGGTGAAATGATTACCCAGTGGATAGAGAATGTCGAATTAACGAAAACCCCATCGGCTCTCACCCAGCGATCAACTGACAGACCACAAAACCCAGGCCTTTGACAAGGGAATTTCCATTTACATGTAACAGTGATTTTATATTCTACCCTGGCACTTCAGAACTAACGATTCCAGAGTCGATAATGAGTTTTTAACCAAAACATGTAATATCAAATTCCCTACAATGTTACAATTTCAGCATTCGTGAACACCCTCTCTAAATTATGGCCCTAGAAAATGTTTTGGAGTCAATAATACTGCAACAAGGGGCCATTTTTGAGTAGGTTTCTTTGAGGTTCCATTCATATAGAATGAGCCACATGTATCAATTTTTACGAAACCTAACCCTATTGGATGGAGAGATCAAGCGAAACTACGTTAAAATTATGCAGGCCATTCTTTGTATGATTGGCAAATTTTATCAAGAAAATGGAAAGAACTATGATAGCTTAGGAGTAGTGGGAAGTTATAAAGTAAATTGGTTAAATCACAGTTTTTGAAAGTACTCAGGACAGAATTAGATCGACCATAAGATCAGATATGTCGTAATGGTGTGAGACCTACTTTCTGAATGTTATTCGATATATTTTTCACTTGAATACCATCATTTGGAACCCGAGAGTATTGTCAAGAACTAGCATTTAGTTTTGATGAGAATATTTAAAATTTCAGACCGGATAAAGATAATTACTGGTAAATGTATCTTATATCCGACTTGATTAGTTAATCAGCAATGTAAACACCTATTTCTGGCTACAATCGAGTTTGATTTCTGAAAATAATCAATCTGTTGTCGCGTCGATGTTTGATAATTGGAAATGATTCAAGTTATGTATGTGATACTTGTTTCAGAAACGTTCACTTGTAAACCAGTGTTTAGATTTCTACTGTGATGATTTATCTGAGCACCAACCGATAATTTGGTGCGCCATCACCTTCAAATCTACTAGAAATAAACATTCAACCAAACCAGAGAGAATTGTTGAACTATAAATTTTCTCTTCTTGAAGTTATCATCATATATCCTTCACTCTTCAATGTTCAAGGTTTCGATTCATTTCCATCATACTTACCCACTCTTACATATAATAGATCTGTTCCACTCAATCACCAGCTATAGAGCGCTAAATTGTGCATATCTAGAAATAAACCATAAAATAGTCCGTTTCGCCCAATCAATCACTTGAGGACGTTTGTGGATCTACAGTGGGTGTTAATCTGGCGGAAGTAAAAAACCAATATACACGCGCAATTAAAATCGAACATGCGTGCCGTAACTATATTCATAACTCCCAAGAAATTATTAAAACAATAAAATATAACGTTTAATCTCGAATACGAACTTGAGTTAGTGTATGAAGGAACCAGACATAAATTTTACTGGCTCTGTCACCTTTACTTTAATCCACATATGAAGTCCACAATTATCGGTTGAGGTCTCCCGATTTTTTTCTAGTCTTTTTACGATACCTTGGTGAAACTATTTTATTTTAATGTGACTTATGTGTCCTCAATTATATCGATGTACGCCAGACAAATGATGAAGGACCATACACAAAAGTGGAAGGATATTCTGTAACATATCGGTTTATTATTTTTAAATTTATGGGGGTTTTGAGTTGCTCAATAATTATTAAAAACAACTCAATAAAAGCTGCCTTGAACCCAAAAATTACTGGCGTGAGGGAGGCTAATAAACCTTTAAGTCAACTTTCTCCATTTTCAGCTCATTTGCATTTTCTTAAGGCCAGCAGTAGTGCCAAATTTTAGACCTAAGACTTTACCAAATACAGAATAAGATAGGAAATAACATGAAATCGAAAGGCAATTAAGTAAAATAGGAAGAAAAAAATTATTACTACCAGTGTTTTGTTATAAGTTGAATTTTGAGAACATGTCACTTCATGTTTATTTTGAATATCCTATTTTTGGGTCCTTCTAACATTACTGTCCACCTTAGACTAATTCATATTACAAGATTAAGCTATTTCTGACCCAGGATAAACTTTTTATTTCTTCACCGTTATCGCTCTTCTGCCATTACTAGAGATTCTATTGTTCTTATGAGGTTTGGTAAATGTCCACTGTTTTTGTATCTAGTCACGTTTACTAAGCTTACCTCGTTTTTAACTTATGTACCCATTTTCCACTGGGTTTCGCAAATATTTATCATTCTGCATACATTAATTCCGTTATGAGAGTTTTGCAAAGAGTGTTTTTGAGAATTTTGAGATGGACTGAAGAAATGAAAGTTGATTAGAGGTTTATAATCCCCCTATGAAAGTAATATTTTATTTGTGGCAACTTTTATAAATTTGGTCGCAGTTATTACGTAAATCGAAAAACCCTATAATAACAATCAAAGGTTATCAAGGATCGAAAACAAAATATAAATTTTAAATTGATAAAATCAGTTCAAATTTAAAATTCTGTCTGTGGAATTATATGGCGGACGATATATCGAAATTTTATCAAATGAGCATGGAAAATCATTTTCATAATAGACTTTAAATAAAAGTAGATAGGCGGTAAAAATTGCTTGAGCAGTTCGCCTAAAAAGAAGAGAGAAGAATAATATGGTGTTTTCGTGTCTATTTCGTCCTTTAAAAATGTTAAATTTCGTTTTTTCATCTATTTTTTAGTTTTACAATTAGAATTTCATTTTAGTTGGATAAAAACCAATCTTTTGGGCTTGAAAAAACTGGAAAGGTGAAAAATTTTTAGTAA
>JWZT01001940.1:0-11444 GCA_000827895.1 Thelohanellus kitauei
TGAGATGCGAAGAGATGAAAAAGAACATCCAAACGCAAGAAAATGGAGAAATCATTTTGGGTGAATCAGATTCGGACGTTCAAATCAATAATACAGAAATCTCTCATTTATCCTTACACCAAATGATAAAAATATCGAATTTGAAATTGATTGAGTATAATGGACCGGCCTGATCGATTAAACCTATTTCATAATGTGGACACTTTTATAAATATGCTCTAATATTCCAAACACATATTAATACTGGTTCACTTCGATGATATAATTCACAAATTGGAATTTGTGACGGTCGAATAGGATATCGAAATATCGTTAACGTATCACAAAGTGAGTAAGCACATATATCTCAAGAGAAATCTTGAATATTCAAGTGATCGACTGAATATGATATCTAGAAATCTTCAAAAAATTTCAACGATACATTTTGGCAGGTATAATTGGGATTAAGTTAACAAACCGCAGAATTGTCTCATAACGAAGATTCCTCCAACTCATTACTAAAGAAATACTAGTAATTCGGTTTCTGAGTGTGTTTTTGAGCAGACCTGGATGAAATGTAACCTTTAGTTCGTTCTTCACCATCTAGTAACAGCTTATTACAGCCCGTCCTCGATGATTTTTGATTTTATCGATTTTAGTTTCATAGTGTAGCATCTCCCAAAATTTGTTAATCGAGTAAATCAAGCATAAATATAACCAAATATCATATGGATTTTTATATTGGATTTAAGTGGATTTTAATGACCTGTGTATGGCGAATTTTTAATTATTTGTCATCGAGAGGGCAAAAAGCATGTAAGCATCAATTATTGGATATATTCTCATGTATATTGTTTTTAAATTTTATTTTCACAGATAGGATGATGAAATCTATGCAGGCCTAGGTTGCATCCCTGATTATTTGAATTAAATCTGAGATTCGAATTGAAACATTTAGTGTACACATCGCGCAGTACGAGAACCCATTGTTCAACAGAATAGTGTACCGTATTCTCTTCTGACACGGATATATTCATGAAACTTAAAATGAATTCATAAATAGCTTCAAAAAATCTTTTTTTGGATCTTTTTTTTTAGTTCATTTTCAGATGTTGTGCCAAATTTAGAATCTTTTTATCATTAAAAGTGAAAATATCTTGAATTTAACAGGACATACATTAAATATTAATTCTTTAGATTAAAATCTTAAGGGAATAACACAATATGCAAGATCTGTTCACGGGATTCCGAGACGTTATTTGACCTGCATTTAATTATACCTTGCATTTGTGCTGTTAATATAACTCAGTTTACACATTTTGTCACCTTTTCTAATTTTGTAATATTCATAAAAATAATTTCACGAAGACGGAAAATTCTGATGCTATTTTCATCAGTGTTATTGTGAGTATAGGTAATTTTTGTAATTTTACATGGGTTAAACACATTAGATTGGTGTTTATCGTTTAAAACATACTACACCAATCTCTGATGGTGTCAGTCAATAGCAGATGCGATCTCGACAACAACTTTTTACATTCTCATAAAATAGCGAATTAAAGCCATTTTAGTCAGGATTAAATTCATGTTTTTAATATTGATAAAGTGACTTCCAAATGCATACTACATCCCGTGTATTACGATTTTTTTAAACTCATTTGTATTGCCATTTTTTTTATCTCAAAATGAATGGCAAGCCAGGTTGTATTAGAGTACTATTAATCTCTTAATCTACACGAGAAAAACACAAATTCAGATGGTCTCATGCCGACGAAATCCATATTTTAATCCGATAATAATATTAATATATACGAAAACACACAGCTAAATTCTTTTCATCATCCACGAGAACCAGTAAAAATTTCGGTGTGTTTTACAGAAGTTAATAATGCTAGCTTAAGAGCGTTTTATTCTTCCAAAAATTATCTATTCTGAGACACTATTTATGATAAAGAATTTATAAAAATCACCTTTCTATCTAAACTGACTTAACCATACTAAAAATACAACTCATATGAAAGAACGTTTTCTGAGATTTTGTGATGTTCAACGGCGACGATTTCGTAAACAAGGAAAACCTGCGTGTTCATTAAATAGAGCAGAAAGATATTTTTATGCTTGAACGATGCTCAAAAATATAATTCAATGATCAATACGAAGTTTTAGTGGGTTGAAAACTGGATAATCTTGAAATTCATTAAAAAAATCCCTTAATTTTATGAAAAAATATACCCAAACCTCCATATCCTAAACGTTTGACGTCAAATTTCGGATTATATGTTGATTATTTTCTCGTTATTCTTAAAAATTGCCATTTTTTGCCACGAGTAGTTAAGGTACATCATTTTTTTGCAAATAAGAATAATCATCATATTTAGTTATAGAATTTCCCTATCAAGTCCGTCAATTTTTATTTTATGAAAACGAAGAGAAAAAAATATTGCTTTAAACTCCACTCATTAATTCTTACTTCTAAGCAATATCGTCTTTTGAACTTTAACAATTTTCGAGAGTACCAGTGGCGGTCAGGAGGCGTGATTTCATGAGGAAGTTGCATTTACAGCCAAGTTCACAAATTGGAGAGCGAGTTTCATTGTTTAGTGGTCTCTTTTAAACATTAACTATACCTGCATTTTTAAAGGATTCTTCGCGTTATTCACACTCAATGTGCAAATGACCTTTTCATGTTCGATTTTTTTTCTTGGGCATTCCTAGGCTAATTTTATAATCTTTTATTGGGTTTTGATTCGAAATAACCGGATAATATTCTTTAAAAATGTACGTATAGTTAATTTATAGCAAAGACCACTATTTAATGACACCTCGCACTAATTAATGAAATCCACTGTAAATTGAACACCTCAGTTTCGGACATTGGGAAATCTGTCCTCACTATATTTTTCCGCGGGGTTAGGCATGGGTAGGTAGGGTGGAATTTAATTGTTCAGTTTGATCGAAACGGCCCCACGTTATTTAGGTCCTAGAACTGCAAAGACTACTATCGAATGATGTTATGTAGGGGCAATTGACCGCAAGAATTTGAACTATTTTTGATGAAATAATAACGTCGGACATGGTCGGGAAGCCCAATTTATTTCTTATAATCAAGGTTACCTTGCACCCACTGGGAATTTAAAATTATTTGGTAGTATACACTGCTATAAATCCTTACAAATTACCCCATATCAAAGCAGGAAGAGTTCAAGAAATATTAGGTATGGATTGTTAAAGTTGGATGCTTATTTTTCGATCCTAAAACCACAAAATAACTTCAATGGATTTTATTTTAATTCAGGAGCCGATTGTTAAATTTGATACATTAGAAATAGAACAATTTAATAAGCACGGACTCTCTTAATATATTGTTTAATCGAAGTATTTTAACGAATTAAGAACATTAAACTTGTTAACATTTAGATTTTACATTTTACAAAACATCAAATGTTACCCCAATTTATTTTGAAGCAGGTTTTCTCAAAGTGCACAATATTAGAAAACCTCAAATTAAGAGAAGTTTGAAATTTTACATTCAGGTCTGCCAGTATTGGAATCGAATCATTTCTGATCTCTTAAAAACTACGGAGTTGCTGCCACAACCCATCACAATTTTTAATATCTATCGACGTAATTTTTATTTAAATTTTAGTTCGATTTGATAATCATATCGATATTTCTTCAGCTATAAATATTTTCTTGGTCAAGGTCTCAATGATTATCGGTATTTATCTATGAAGTTTTATTTGTCGTTTCAATTTTTACGATATTAATTTTCACAGATATAATTTATTTTGTAATTTTAATGTTTCCCATATTTTATAAGCTAATTTTAAGTAGTTTTATTTTTTAAATCATTGAAATGAGAAATCGATAGAATAATTTCATCCCAGGAAGATATTTTCACGTATAAAATTAACAAACACATTTTTGCCTGCTAACTTTGAACTTGATGATGTTGCAATTGGTCCTTTATCCCATCAATTCTTTTATTGAGGGGCGTATAAATAATTGGAAATGACTTAAAGAATACTTGTAATATATGCCTAAAACAATTTCGCTTTGTCGTATATTTTAATAAGATGCTGAAAAATGGATAAAATTTTCCCGTAATTATTCAGGAAAGATAACCTCAAAAGGCATATCGAGGTAAGATATGATTTAATCATGATAAATATTTGGGAATGAAATCAAAAATTATCATAATAATCACATATTCACTAACCTCGTTTAACATCAACGTTCTTTTTAATGTCGTTCTCATTCATTGCAAGTTAGAAAGACATTGGTTCAGTCAATAAGCTTTTATTAAACAAATTTTTTTTTAATCAATGTTAAATTCTTCCTTTCAGGCGTTATAAAATAGCTTTGACAAACATAAAATTCTTAACATTTTTTCAATTTGAACCAATCTAAATAAATTCGATTCTATTTGATGGTTTATCTCTTATTTTACAAACAGATGGATACCAAATCGAGGAGCTTTCAAAAATTCGAACTCATGTCAACAGTTATTTTATTCACCGGTATAAAAGTGATATAAGACAAACTGTAAATCATAAAATTTCAGCCACTCTAATATTCCTTAACTTTTTCCTTTTGAAACCACGATACAGTGCGTTGGAAGCTGTTTCGAAGCGAGAGGAGGCGCCGCTATTTCTTCTAGTGGATCAGTTAAAGTTAAAAAAAGAACATTTAATTCACCAATTTACAAATAATAATAAAATTAACAAAAACCATAGTTCTGCAGGCCGCTTTCGTAGTAGATTGCAAGTCACGGTAAATGTCATCTGATTTTCGATTGTTCTTTATAAACATTAAAATAGCTTTAAAACGATACATTCACAAATTAAATGATATAAAATGGCCTGTTCATATGTTCTATAAAGTGCATCTCTTGGTTTATATATTTTTCTATCGTAGGGGTTTGTACTTTAAGAAAAACAATCTATTCTTGGATCTACGTACATTTCGATACGTCTTGAACAAAAGTTCCATTTTAGCTGAATATAAAAAACGTCATTATCGGTGAACTATGTAAATTTTTCATATTTTTATTTCAGTGTAAAACTTGTCCATCATGAGTGAAATTGATCTATATTGGAAAACTTGTTCATGCTATGATATATGAGTCATCACACAAACAGTTCTAAAAGATGATCAACTGCGATTCAGAAAGTTAGATTCAACGAATCTTAGCGTCTACAAGGAAAACCACAGTCCGATAGCTAAATGAGGGTCAGTTACATTTGATAAATATATTCAAACATACATTAAATGACTTATGATTTCTTATAATAGCTTATTAGTCATGCTTTATAAAGAAAAACGGCAGGTGAAATATAAATTATTCTGTTGATAATATAAAGAATTTTACTCGATTTTCTGTTTTTTGAGAAGAGCAGTTTCATAAAAAAATAAAATGCTTAAGTGATTGAAGATAAAAAATATTTCACTCCAAGTTTTTGTCAAATTTAAAAATGAAATTCATTAGATAAAAAGTATTAGCATGGCTATATATCAATGATTTCCATTTGAGACTTCAAAGTTAGCTAACATTAAAATTTATTTTTGTACATAATTAAATCATTTTTGTGCTTATTGTGCATTCAAAATTTTATTTAATGAACAGCAATCCTGTTAAAATGGAAAATATTACCATTTTATGCAATGTACCTGCACTAAAACAATAAATTTGTTAAACTTGTATTTCGTTTATTATTTCTGGAAATATTGAAACAAAATATATCCTAATTTATTCAAGAATCACCGTTGATTTTCAAGTTTATTTTTACTTTTATTTCAATAACTCCTCAAATGAGGATATTTTGAGATTACGAATCTGCATTTTTTCTGTATTTCAAATTAATGTAACGATGGGAATGATTAAGTATACGTGCTTAATCTGCTGAGTTTAATTATAGTCATTCCGAGTCTTCATGTAGTGAATTTTGAACAATATTATTGATGTCAACCATATTTTTTGGCCACCGCTACTCAGATGAGCCTGACTTAGGTAATTATCAAAACGAGATCGGTGTTAAATTTATTTGGAAAGTTAATAAATGACTGCCTTATGAAGATTTGAATCGGATAAAAATAAATTTTATGTCGATAATTTTGAGTGAATAAATTTTCATTTCATTACACATCCAATTTGAAAACGGAACAACCTAAAGGCAAAGATTCAAAAAAATATTAATTCTGATATTCCTCAAGGAGTATTTAACCACTTTCATTTTATGATGTGAATTTTTTCAAAAATATAAAAAAGATAGTTGACACCTATTCTCTATTAAAGGCCACATTCTTGTGCGGTTCATAACCCTAATCGATTATTGAANGTGGATACTTTTGATGATTTCGATGCCAAATCAAACAGCAATCATTTCTATTTTGAAAAAATTGATACGTTTTCTCGAAAGCCACTCGGTCTTGAAAAATTTCTGTACTATACAAATGGCTAAATTTACAAATTTAGTGATTTCGATTAAAAAAATTTCCAGATTATTGGTAAGGATTTTTTCAATACATTATTTTTCAAAACTAAATGTAGGGGTTTTCAGAGGGAAATTCTTTAAATGCATGTCTGGAATCCTCTTACCGTTTTTGCAGATCCAGCGAGATGTTTTCTGAAGTGGTTTCCATCCAGCATATTCGAGATAACTTCTGCCATAGTTGCTACAATTATTGTTTAAAATCACCAATAACTGAGCATTCAAATAGTTGCATGTTCTCAAAAATTTTCAACCACGCCCCCAAATTGAATTGTCATTTGTTTGAAGCCAATTTGGCACTATTAGATAAAATCATCTCATTCAACCAAAGCAAGAGGAAATTGTTAAACATTACGGCTGTGCTTTTTCAGCAAGTATAAAATTATTAATTAATAGATTTTTCGAGCACATTTAAACTCCCATAAATATGAGATGACAGAGGTATCCGGTGAAAGGTTTTGCGAAATTATTTAAAGGCGCGATAGCATCATTAAGATATTCAACAACATTGATGCATTAGACTTTGATGTCTTACATGCCACAATATGTTTGGCTAACCATTATTTGGAAATATTTGACCCTAAAACATCAATCTTGGATGTTTATTGCATTTGTTATCGAATTATGAGCAAGTAGTCTTCAAACTTATTAGGTTGTTGAACGGAAAAGAACCTAGATATTTGAACATCATTTGTTCAACCGATTGTACGGATAAGCTCACATCTACGTTATCGTGATAATTATGCAGTACTGTAAAAGAAATTTTACAATTGATGATCCATAAACGGCACGTTACAGTTTCGGCTTATACATACATCAAATTTTTGAATAAAATGTTTCGTGTAAATCAAATTCATTAGCAGTCATCCATATTTCAGGTCAATACGTGTGTATTGTTATCAATACTCCTGAGACTTCAGAGTTCCGTGTAACATTTGATTCTAACAAGGTTGAGTATTCCGCAGGAAGCCTTGGCCGTGTTTTTGGTGGTAAAATTATCAGATAAAGAACCCAAAAGTATTCAAGATAAAAGAATAGATCCTGATAAATTCTATCAAAAGTTGACGTTTCTGACTGGTTTCGAAAGAGCCGAAATACATTTTATGGAGAAATATTTCATAACGTTGCGAATTATAACGATAAGAATATTGAAAACCATGGACCTTGTTGCGATGTGCTCCCAGTTTTCAAACCTAACAATTAATCCAGGTTACATCAAGACTTTTCAAAACTGTATGACGTTTTCTCTATGTAGTTATAAAAAATAAAAAAACCTCACATAACTAAATATACTTATCCTTTTATTTTGATTTTTCTCAATAAAACAAATTTGATTTTGACTAAAAGTGTATACAAAAATTAAACGAAATTCAACTTAGCCAAAAAGTTAGCCATTTATCAATAAATATATATATTCAACAGCTCAAAATTAAGCTTCAAGAGCAAGGTTACATGACAAAAAACAACCATTTTTGCACATTGAGTGAATTCGGAGTTTGATACTAAATACGATATTATGGAAGTGAAATTTACACATTTATTTTGTAAGTACTCTTGTTCTGTGTTTTTTCATGTTTCTGAAATGTATAACCCAGGCTTTTGGCAACTTTTCTGGCATGATCGATACTCAGCCAGTTCCCCAACCAATACATTAAGCAGAAAATATAGAGATGTTAACCGGATAGTTTACCTTTTATTCAAAGATAGAATGAGAATGATATGGAGGGGGCAGAATAAGCTTGGAAAGGACGATGGGATTTGAATCCTTTATAATATTTTTATTTCCTTTTATTTCGGTCATCTAAAATTGTCATACATCATAATTCGAAAGTACACGATTTTAAATAACTATTTCATAAATCGAGCCAAAGTTTGAGTATTTTCGTCATAATAAATTCCGTATGGTGTCATAAATTTCCACTTCTGATATTTTTGGACTCATATGGCAGAACAGCCTAAATTTTTATTATGTTAGCCCTCTTTATTCTTGGATGAAGTTTGCAACTAGATTAGATTAGTAGACAGAAGCATTCACAGAGTCTCGCTAAACAGAGATAATTCTCTATAACTCCTCAAACAACAAATTTTTGGGCTTGGCACCATAATGGCTCATTAGCACTATTTTTAGATATAAAGCTGAATATTTACCATCCCTGGACCTAGTAGTGGTAAATTACATGGCTGTTAACAACTAAAACGTTTTAAAATATATCTGACAATTCTATGATAGCTAAGTGGATATAGACTGTTTTCAAAGTACGAGTTATGGACGATATTTACAGTTTATTCAGGTATATTTCGTCTTTTTATAATTTGGATTGTTTACTCCAAATCCTAAAATGATGGATGATAATAAAGTTCTTAACGAAAAACCAATAGATAATGAGATGAACAAGGATATGCTCGCAGGTATCACCATTATTTTAAACCATAATTAACTTTAACTTCCCAATTTTTTTAATTTTTGTTTTTTCCTATTAAAATGAAATTGAAATGGTAAAACTACAAACTAACTTGTAAAAAGGAAAAGTTATAAAAGGAAGAAATAGACCTAAAAACCCTATAAATATAGGTTTTTTAATATACTTGATAATTTTTCCAATCGATTTAATAAAAGTTGCCACAAATCAATAAGCTATTGCGCGAGCGGGATAATTAACTTTTATTTGTCAACATTTTAAATTTACAGATCATTCGGCTGTTTTTAAGAGCTAACAAAGTGAAAAACAGTTTGTTATACACGAATCAGTTGTGAAAACTAATTAAAAAAGTTTACAAGCCGATCAAACCAATGAGTTTTGGATTGAAATTCTGATTTATGTCTGATCGAGAATAATTACAAACCTCCATTATTCATAGAATCTCTTCCCAGATAGTTTATTAGAAATACAGGGTTTGTGAAATTTTGTAAAACAATGAAAGAAAAATATAAAAAGAAACACTCTCCTAATTGCTTGGATCACTTACAACCAATGACATCATTTTTTTAGTAAACATCATTCGATTTTATGGAAAATATGGTTTCTCAAGTTTTGCAATATTGGTGAAGATAAAAATTTTGAGATGGACTGAAAAAATGATAATTGATAAAACAAGGTTAATTATCCCTCTCGTGCAATTGTTTATCGGCTTCTGGCAAATTTTATCAAATATATTGCAAAGATTATTAAATATATCGAAAACCCCTATATTTATTTTAGTGTTGACGCCTTTCAGTTGGGAACGCATATAACAAGTCCCATTTAACTTAATACCTTCCAAATTTCTTTCGAATCAACGTCATACATTCCCGATACACACAAACGAGGTCTTACTAAATCATTGCCTGACATAGTTTTAAATTCATAACTCTATTATACTTTGCCCTAGAATTTACCGACTAATCGATCTGAACGATCTTTCCAGGGCCTCCAAGGTTAAATCTTTGGTATAAATTTTCCAAGAAAAAATCTACTAATAATTTTATAAAAACTTTTCTTATACATGTTGTCCATTTAGCAGAACTGGTGTCAGAAACTGTTATAAAATGTCAAATCGCTATCTGTTTGAAGGCCAGCATTTAAATGAGCAATATAAATTTTGTTAACGGCATCTTAGTCTTTACAAGAAAGATCCCTGTGATGGTGTAATTAAACTTGCCAGATCTTATCGATATTCGTTTTTTAACATAATTAAACAAAAATTTATCTAAAAGGTTACAATGTAATTTATAATACGAAAAATTCATAAATATATCCGAAACGTCTGACCGATGGCGTTCAACCTACATTTTATCACATTCATCGCAGTTAACTTCAGATGGCAGAAGGCCATAATATCTGAACAATCAAAGCATTGCTTCATTTTTTGCAGAAACATGTAAAATTAACAAAAAATCCACGATAAAACCCCAAAATTTTAGCGAATGCAAAAAAAGTTACATGAAATGGACTCTACCATATTTTTGATTGATCTGAGGGTATCATTTTTACCGTCTTTTGTAGATCTTGTTATTGATCGGTATTCCATGTTGTCAAATGTTGATTGCCGGTTGACTTATTGTGTTTATTAGCTTGTAAATCCGTTACCAATTCTGGTTGGGCGAAGAGGTAATTGCACTAAGTTATAAGTTGTACTGAATTTCCTTGATATTTTTCAGTTTGTTCGAATTTTTAAAATTTTGTTCAGTGACAGATTCTCATTTTTTTCATTTCTTAGGTCCAACCCGTGAAAAAATCGAAAACTAGCTAAAACAAACCAAGTTACTTTTTACATGAACATAATTTATGAATGAATTCGTTGAAGGGAGTGCTGGATCGATATTTTCTGAAATGTAATATTTTTCCACTCACACTGGCTAATCTTCCACATCTTTCCTCATAATGATTTCTACGAAAAGTTAAATGTAATCGTGAGCATTCATCAACATTTTTTGAATTGTCTGTTTTGACGTTAACCAGTTTATTTTCCTCGATTCACTAAACATGATTTCATGATTTCGACATTCCTTAACTTCTCTAAGCATTCTGTGAGAAACTTGGCAACCGTGCTTCCTAGAAATACAACAAGAACTACTTTATTCCATCTTTACCGATTTTGGGTGATTTGATGCATAGTAAGAATGGCAATTATCAAATATTTTTGAAAGAAACCTAAGAACTTATAAAGAGACCTCAACATTTTTAATTTTCTATACGAGATTTCTTCAAAGAAAACATTAACTACCTATTACATTACAAGCAAAATCCTGTTTTACAGCCGAAAACACATTAAACGTGGAGTTGTCTTCCATAGTTAAATTCCTGGGTTTTTAGTAAATTGAATAATATTTGCAAAACTCTAATAAAAATTAAAACAATCGATGATGGCGAGTTTTTATTTTATTGTTTCCTCTATTATAAATATGATTAAATTACCCATAACTTGATGCGTACGCTTCCTCAATTTCAATCATATTTATTGAAATCCCTTCTTTCAGATAACAAGGAGAATTGT
>JWZT01001940.1:46588-60058 GCA_000827895.1 Thelohanellus kitauei
GAATTATTTAGCTGTCGAAAACATAAATCCAGTTATAGTCACAGAACCTGCGATAAAATCTATGAAGGTATACGAACAATATTTGTAGCGACTCATGAGGCTGCAAGCTCGATAGCAACAATATCTAATTATGATAATTTAACTAGATCGACTGTGTCTAATATTCTCCACAAGTTTCGAAAAGGGGCAGGTGTCGAGAAAATAAAGAGTGGTGGAATAAACCCATAAAAATGACTCCAGATATAAAAAACATATCGGAGATCTTTTTGATGAGGATTTCTGAATTTCTTTGAGAAATATCTGACTGCCACGGTTGATACAGAAACATTAAAACGTTTATTGGTCTATCATTTAACAATGCAATTATTACCTAAACCAAATTTGTTAAAACTTAGATGAGTTTTATTTTTTAGTTATCAACTTTTTTTTCAAAAGAACCAAATTGAACCGACAACGATCGAAATTCAACCGAAAACCCTGTATATGAGATAGGTATAATGCGGGAAAAAATAATAGAATCGGTCGCTATTGTTGTAATTTCTCCTTTTTGCGTAAACCATTTAAAATAGAATTGGTCTCAAAATTCAGGGAATATTGATATCTATATGGTTATAAATCGATATCAAATTCTGGAAAATACAGACCGAGATATTTACGAAATACTGAAAATTTTTGGCATTTGGGTGGGAAAAAATAATAGCCAGCCATTCACACAATAGTTTGTTCAAATCTGTTTTGATAAAAAGTTTTACCATGTTTAAAATGCTCTGACATGTATTTTTATTTTTTCCTAAAAATACTTTCTCGAGGAGTTATTATACGACATTAAATATCTTAATTGCTTCATAAAATAAACTTATACGTCGTGATAAAAATATAAAGAAATAACAGGTATAACTTGAGAAAGGTTATTAATATCTAATTTTATCAGAAAAAAAATATATTTTTCCAAAATAGTGCTAAATATCATCGAAAATACTAATTTTAACAATCGCGCACGCTCAGCGCTCTGGTTGAAATTTGACATTTTAGAAGCGTAATTACGATTTGGGATGAAATTTCAGGTCAATACATACACAAATTAATAGAATCGATGCCTAACAGAATACATGAACTTATTTTGAACAAAGGAGATATAACAAAATATTAGATGTTATTATGTAAGATAGATTTCAATTTTAAAACCATTATTAGCACGTCTGAAACATAAAATGAAGTTTTTTTGTGGTTTTTGTTTTCTTCAAAGTCAGTATAAATAATATCATTTACATCTAATTTGATTCTGATGATAGTTTTTCTGAAACGATATATCAATACATACACTTATTCAATTAATACAGTGAATACCTTTTAATAACTCCTCAAGAAGGTACTTTTGGAAAAAAACACGTCAGAGCATTTTAAAACATTGAAAAAATTTTTATCAAATCATATTTGTATAAACTATTGTGGGAATAGCTGGCTATTATTTTTCTCGCGCTATAACTAAGCTTTGAAAATGTCAAATTTCAACCAGAGCGCTGAGCGTGCGCGATTGTTAAAAGGAGTATTTTCGATGATATTTAGCACTATTTTGAAAAATATATCTTTTTTCTGGTAAAATTAGATAGGAATACCCTTTTTCAAGTTATACCTGTTATTTCTTTATATTTTTATTACAATGTATAGTTTATTTTATGATGCAATTACGATATTAAATATCGTATAATAACTCCTGAAGAATGTATTTTTAGGAAAAATAATAAAACATGGTAAAACTTTTTATCAAAACAGATCTGAACAAACTATTGTGTGAATGGCTGGCTATTATTTTTTCCCACCCAAATGCCGAAAATTGTCAGTATTTCGTAAGTATCTCCGTATGTATTTTCTAGAATTTGATATCGATTTACGACCATATAGATATCTATATTCCCTACATTTTGAGACCAATTTTATTTCAAATGGTCACGAAAAAAGGAGAAATTACAAAAATGGCGACCGATTCTTTTGTTTTTTCCAGCACTATATTAAAGGCAGTACGCCTGAAGATTTTTAATTTTCGTTTCTGGTTGGCTCGTTTGTTTTTCTACATTAGAAAATCGTATTTTGTCATAGTTTTCTGAAAATTTAGATAAATCGATGGGATTATCGGGAAATTCTTTAGATTTAAACAGGTATCACAAATTTTAACTGAGATAGACCCATGAAAAGGAGGAATGAAATTGAAAACTAGGATAACTTGTTAGGAAATGAAGTATTAATTTTTCGATAAACTAAATTCTGATTGATATCCACCAATTTGACGGGTGCATTTTGGTAATTCCAATAAATATCATGTGGTTGCATAGCATAAATTAAGTTGTTAGAGTTAACAAAGGGTGGGGTCGCTGGTTTCTTTCCAAGTATTTCCTGATTTACCGAAAATGTTACATCAAATATCTTTTCGTTTTTCAACCCAAGTGCGTTCAGCCAAGACCTAGCCAAATCAGATATATTTTGCGAATTTTGGATTGAGTTTTGAAACGATATTAGCAGGTTAAACATTTGTTGGTTATTATTTTCAACTGCTACCTGTATCGCAGTAACCCCGAATTTGTTTTCGAACCCTATTTCTGATTTGGATATCAACAAATAGACAGTAATCTAATTTATTCAGTAGATACGTCATAACGATTATTGTCTACAGCATAGAAAAGGGGGGTTTGAGAAGCATTATCCAAAGAATAGACCATCGTTGGTATTTTCTTAATGATTTCGTGACAAGCAAGTAAATAGCCTGTTGATGCTGCCCAATGTAGAGCATTTCTACCCTGGTTTATAAATACCATTACATCCAAATAATCAGTTGTTTCCAAATCGACAAACGGCTGATTTAGCAACTTCATAAAAGAGGGATCGTGCATGTAAATAATTGACCGCATTAGATAAGTGAATCCAAATCTATCTTGTTTTTGCTCCAAGTTTTGCGTATCTTCAGAAATATTTTCATCTGCGTCTGTTTTTTCTAAAGTTGGCTGTGAGTTGCTAAGATTTGGATTATCGTTGATGTTTGGTACTTTATTTGAATCACGGCCTGAGGTATTTTTCTTTCTAAATTTAAATCAAATCAATGAATCATGGTTACAATGTTATGAAGTGATCGCTGTTCAAGATATTCTATTTTCATACATTATTTTACGGTTAAAATATGATAAATAAAATAATAAAGATGAAAATTATTTAAGCATAGATACTAATTTATGTGAAATGATTAATATAAACTATGAAGAACTGATAAAAATGTCAACTACAGTAATACCTCGATATACTAGTGCCCAAAGATACAAGAATTTCGAGATAAAAGCGTAAATCTGAGAGGATTTTCTATGAGACTCGAACAGTCTTACAGATGCTTAGGCAGGATGGCCGAGCGTTTTGCAGGAGTTACTTCAATTTCATTCATTCAGATTACTTGGTTAAAGAGCTCATTAAATGCTCGGTGAGTCGTAAGTGTTATGCTTATGCTATTTATGTGATTTTTTGATGAATTTGTGAGAATTTTTTGTTTTAATGTTTATGCTATATGTATTAACCATACCGCCAAACACCCTCTTTTCCTCCATTCTGCATCCTACAAGCATACCCACGTCAGCTATATTCTTCAATCTCTAAGGTAAGAAATCGTAAAAGCATGCTTAATGATATATCCCAGTTGTCATTCATAGTTTTTCAATGTTTGTAGCGTAAAGCTATTTATTATAGCAATTAAAAAGGGTGTTTATTTCCATTTTTATTATCATTGATTTGGGTTTTTTTGATTGTTTTAACGGATCAGAGTGACTTCATTTATTTTATATGGTAAGGATTGATTCGAGATACGAGCTCGTGTTCGGAACGAATTAAACTCATATGTCGAGCAACCACCATACTTAATCATATTTCATTTTATAAATATGACAAATAATTAGCCGTTACATCGTTAAAATTCATAAGTTTGTTAGATAAAGTGGAAGTCCGCTTGAAATGTATTTAGTTAGAATTTAAATTGTCCAGAATCTGTTGTTAAATTTCTTTCTTATTGTTAAGATTATATAACTACCGGGTTTTTTGACCAATAGTGCTTATTGCGCACCTCGAAATTCATGGTTAATATTAACGATATTCTATCATACTGTAACAATATTCGTCATCATTTTTTCGTGAAATAAGACTCGACATTATTCTCAACAAGCAAAGTCAAAATTATCAGCTAATATAATTTAGAAGTTCCACAATATTGATAAAGATTAACCATGTATATTTAGGTGCGCAATAAGCATCGTCACAATTTGTACTATTGGTCGAAAACACAGATAAAATTATTCTTATACTCCAGTATCTGCCATCTTATTCGTCGTTGTATTAAAATGCTTTTTAAAGTTATAGAAGGTGAAAATCAAAATCATGATATTTAATTTAATGTGATAAAGAGTGATCAACTTTTTACCTTGTTTTGGCTACGTTTTTTCGGTTTTTGATGTTTTCCAAAAGAGACTTTCTAACCACTTTGATGTTTTTGTATTTCCAAACTGTAATAAGAATAACGAGAATGCAAAATAAAGCAATAATAGATATCTTGGTCGTTGTCATATTCGTCTCCTGAGACATAGCGATAACTAGGTTTCAACATTATTTACATGCGATGTCAATGACGTCATAGAATAGATAGCCAGGATCCTTCATCAAGCTTCCTAACAATTTCAAATAAATCTGAATGTTATTTTAGTTTTACAAATGTTATTTTCTCAAACTCTCCTAATGTCTTTGAACTATCGTAAAATCGAAGCTTGAACAAATAAAATCTGATCATTAAATATGTAGAAGATTATTGATAAAATATTTCGAAATTCCTATGATTTAAACTTCATGTGTTGAGGTTTTATAAAATGAAGTAGTTGAATTTTTACATCTCATTTACTCAAGGCAGAGTGACATGTACATAATTTAAAATTTTCAAACAAAAATGATGACATTATAATTTGGTTATTATGTTAAACTCAGAATGGCCAATATATATGTGAAAATACTCACATGGCTTCTTTCAATTTAAAGCTGCCAAATTAAATCCACAAAATACTAAGACCGAAAATAGGAATATATTGAGTTTTAAAGCAATATTTGTCGATTATTGATTAGAAAAGTAAAATTGTTTTCAGAAGAATTTGCTTGTCCCTAAAATATTTAGTTATTTTAAAATGTCCAAAAAGGTTTTTCAATTTAAGTGTATAGGCACCACCGAATTTGAGAATACGCAATCTAAAAAATCATTTAATATCAGATATGGAATATCTTCAGAACTTTGAAATGAAAATAGTGGATAGCTACCTTAAAGATAGGGAAGTATTTGAATCATAAGAGGTGTTATTTTCTGAGATAACAGTTGGTATTTCGTCCAAAACAACTATTAAACCGGACAAGGTGGCGATCTTCCACAATATAATAGAGGTTGTTTCTATTTCGATGTTAACCAGGGCGCGAAAGGTGACCGAAATTTCTCCGACCAATTCGAAATTTTCTAACAACGCCAATTTTACTATGATCGCAGTCGTTTCCATCAAATAAAAACTCTGAACTGTCGCAATCAACATCGCAGATTTTATTTCCGTAAACCTTTGAGCAGTGAGTTCTGATAAATTAACAAATAACTTGTTTATTTTTGTAAAACTGTTACAATCATCTCCATCAAGATAACATGCTGAAAAATTGCAGGCACTTTCGCAAATTCCGTTATTAAACACGTGGAAGCAGTATTCTGGATAAGGACAAGATATCCACGGATCCAAGTTCGTCGCACAGTTATACATTGAGCACTCTGAACCTAAAAGACATCGTGGCTTCATAAAATCGACGAAGTACATCACAATTTTGATTGTATCTCTTTCGCTTACAAATATTTTGGCAGGAAGTTTCATTTTGATCATAATCTGTTTTCTCTATCCCAAACCTATGACTTGGCTAGACTCTAAATCAGAGATATTAAAAAGTATAGGTTCAGACGTCAACAATCGGACAGAACATCTTATAATTATAAAAAGTACCTGCCACCGGTAAGAGCCAAGCATCGAGGCAAATGTGCTGGATTGGAACTTGATGAACCCAATAAATAGGTAGAACCACTCAAGTTTGGTATACTTGGGTATCCGACGTGTGTAGTGCCTTCTGGAAACCCTATTTCAGTGTCATCAATTTCACAATATTTCCCTTTATGTCCAGGTTTACACTTGCAAAGAATGCAATACAAATCAACATTTCGAGCCGAAATTGAGCATTGCCCAGCCTGCGAACATAGATTATTGTTGCTGATTCTTGTTTTGGTATACCTGCAATCTTTAGCGGAGACGAATGTGATGCTCGTCTCGCACCATTTTTCATCAGAATCATTAGCATTTAACTCGCAATATTCTCCTGTGTAGCCATCATCGCAAAGACACTGCTGTTTATTTAACATGTTCAAAACGCACTTACCGCGGTCCCGACACAGTTTTCGAGGACAATAATCGTACTTTTTCACACCTACGTTAGACGTTGCTCCTTTTGACTTAATCAAGCGTCGAACCAAAATGTCAGAGAGAAATATTAAACAGATAAACAAATAAAATTCTGACCGCATTTATTTGGAACAAACCTACGACTGTTGCTGCACACCAACAATTGTTTGAAATCTTCAAGTTATCCTTTCGTTTCTGGGCGATTTATAATGAAGTTATATGGTCATCATAACTACCGAATCGTTAAGATACATAGGACAAAACTGGCGATTTTTGTTCAATAGATCCTTGAATGTGACTATTAGATAAAAACCTTGAAACTATCAAACGACTCCTGTTTTTTATTATTTTTCTTTGAGAAACATAATATTAAACAGGTAAATCCCTTTTCAAAAGTGTACTACGATATTCAACCAGAAGGTTTCTCACCTTTCACCTGGATAATAAATGAAAATATTTTTACAGTTGCGTTTGGTTATATCGAGTCCCATGCGTACTCTTTTAATTTTCTATATTTAAACTTTTAAAAACGACGCTCCTTATTTAAAAGATTAAGGTTTAAAATATTATTTAAGGCTCAGATAGAATGCATAAGAACTTTAATCAATTTCTTCAACTTCGAGTGATCAACCCATAATTTAATTGGCTTAAAATAAACCTCCCTTAAGTTCTTTTTGATGTAATTGTTTTCATCCAACTAGGGCTGTTATCCAACGAAGGTCAGTTCTAGAATTATTATAAAATTTGCCGATGGCATGTCAGCATAGGTATTTGAAAAAATAAAAACCAACTGCTAGTCATAGGCTGAAAATAGGAAGGTATAATTCATATCTAAAACGATGCAATTTATTTGGGTGTATTTTTAAGAGTTTTGGTTACATGGGGGGTCCATTTATCTCTCATGGACACATTTCTCAACCCTGGAGCTCGTAATTTAGGAGGATAATCGTTATTTCGTGTTTTAAAAAGAGCTTTGTACCATATGATTTGACACCGAATGTCCACAACAATACGCAGCAGGAATTCTTGGCTCAATCCCAATTCTTTAACGAGCAAAGAGGCAAAATATTCTGGTGTTACATAGTTAGATGCCAGATCCCATTCGAACTGATCGACAAGATGAAAGCCGGCTAGTTCGATATCCAACTCTGTAAAAACTCACTTTACCTTGATGATCACTATATTATTAGAAGCAACATCGAAAGAGTCTATCTCCTCAAATTCTTCAATCTGGTTTCGCATAGAATCGACGATAGGGTTAATAAACTCGGGAGGCATTCCAAGATCGTCACACAGTAACTCAGCGTACGATTCGATTGAAACGTTGGCTGTTGATAAATCGTTTTACCATAAATGTCCCAAGTAAAATAATCCTTTAGTGTGAGGTCATCAATGTTTATATCTAAAATTATTGGCACTATCCGCTCATTCAACGGTTCAGGGTTTGATGGATAACTATTCTGATTCGGAGTTTACAATAAAGGGAATGTTCTGATTGGTTTTTCGTCAAGATTAAATATCTTGGCTGGTGTAACATCAAATTTTCTGTCGAGAAATGCGTATTCTGGCAATGTCTCTTTCTCCGGCTCCTGTTCGTCGCGATTATTTGCTAAAGTATTCTTTAGGATAACTGTATATGAAAAAAATTACAAGAAAGAGATAAACGCCCATATTTCTCGTCGTCGCCCTTAATAATGTCCATTACCTCTTCAGATTTTAGCAAAAAGATGCGAGATGAAGAAGCGTAAGTATTACATGGATGTAATTCGATGATTTTCTTACGTTCTTCGGAAGTAGCCTGACGTCGTTTTAGTCCAGGATATTTTCTGTATATTTCGCCACGTGGTATATTCAAATAATACCCAACTTCTGACCCTATCATATAGTCCTGGCCGTCAAGGTTAATGACAGATGGGAAGCCTGTATTTTCACCCGCCATGGACCAGTACCTGCTTTTAATACAAGGTAAATGGAGTTTCTTAATACACGCACACTCAAAATGTGTTATAGAATGACAATTTGCTCCCCATAGATATGAACTACCTCGAGTAGGATTTCAAATGTATAGTATAAAGTAAATTTAATGAATATTTTATACTTTTCCTTCAATCGGTTTTTCCCGTGTTCATTCGATGTTTCATATTCAATATATCCGATCTCTTTACAGAAATATTGTCGACACCTGTTTTACAAACATGCCCGGCATATCTGATACACAAATTGTATTATTTTTTCCCTGTAGATTCTTCACTAAGTAGCGGCAACACAATATTAAATATTCGAAGATTCTCAAGCTTTTCTGATCTTTTTTTGAAATTCTAGAGCGATGGCAAACTGTTAACGGTTTTTTGCTTACTTCTTCTGTTATCCTGATTCACCATATCTACATCAATAGTGTGATTTCCATCCCAGCTGATTTCATTTAATTAACTATTTAATTCGTGAATTCAAACTACAGTCTCATGTGGAATACCCATGCTTGGCACTATATTCAAATGCCCGATTGAAACTCGGTTTAGTCTATTGTTGGAAAATTATTAATATTGTTTAACACTCGATATCTATAAACCTGTATCAAACCTAAATCTAGAAAAAGATAGGTGAAGGTTCATTTGACGACGTGTCCAAAATATCAAGCACATTGTTCTATGAATACAAAAAAGATGGATTTATCCATGTTAGACAAAAGCTAAATGACTTAAAATATTCTACATGGGCGTCCTTTATCCGAAAATGATCGTCTTTTAAAATATCTACTTGGAAACAAAGAATGTTCGTTATTTAATGTACGATAAGCAGAAAGTTATCTTTGTGGTTTCACTTCTTCAAACTCAAAATACTGAAGAATTTCACTTTTATATCAAAAAGTTGAGAGAATGATCACTTTCCCAGAATTTTCATTAATCGCCAACCAGTCAGTTTTTTCCAATCCCGGTTTGGCCAAAGTTGATATTGATTATCAATCACTTTAGTAGGTGCGTTGAACTAAGAATTAACTGGGATGTATTTCATCTATTGTTGGATTTACTGTAATATTTGGTTTGTTTTTGCGCTAAAGACAGCTCTTTGGAAAAGTAGATTTAGAACTATTATCCTCTGCGATTCATGAGTATAATAACCTGTAATTCTCTAATAATATATCCTGTTGAGATTTTTAAAATCCGAGTAATTAGGAACCTATTCAAAATATTTCAGGATATTGTGATATCAATGGCGCATCGTCAGGTAGTTCATGAAGAGCCTCAAAATATTTGATTATTCTAAACCATCAATTCTCAACCTGGGGGTTGAATATGGGGTCTTTGTCTATTAAACGTGTAAAAATTCTCATTGAACAAATTTCTTCTGTTGGTTGTTAGAATTATTTTTCTGAATGTCTTAAGAAGGAAGATTCGGTAGCCAACTAAATAATTGTGAATTCATAGATTATAATGGTTGCAGCATAAATATTTTTAACTATTTAAACAATTGCCACTCGGTGTGTGGCGCTGGGTAATTTTGTCCCATTTCAGTATTAAAAAAAATATTACAGATATTAGTACTATCAATAATTTCGTCGTTTTGCAAATTAATTGAAACGCCCTGCCATTTCAAATTTGTAATATGCCATAGTTTTATAGATGATGTTATTGAAGGTAATGTCTACAAATGGAACTGTTATGATTTAGTTAAACTTTTCGTACGCTCTCTGTAGACTAAATTTTGTGAGTTATATTCATGATTTTAACATGAATGGCATACGTAAAAGGATCCCAAACCAAAGATCGTGAAATAAATAAAATATTATGACGATTGTTTACCTAGGGTTTTACTTCAACGGTTAAATCTGTAATAAAACAATCCGAATATTGATTTTGTGGCCAAGGTCCATCAGCTGAATCGATAAGGCCATGTAATCTGAAACGTCATCTGGATAACCATCCAAACTTTGTCGTAGAGTACAAATTCTTTTAGATTGAAAGCTGATGGAGTCAAGAAAGTCAGGATTGACATTGGTGGCATTTTCAATATTTTAAACAGCTGAGGTTTAAGCTTACTATTTGGTTGTTTCCCGAATCGACAGAGCTATGAAACCTCACATCTAGCTGAGAAGTTACTGCTGCTGACAATCAAAAATATTGAAAAGTTATGATTGAAGCATATATTGTAAATCAATTAGATGGAATATGGATATTTAACGAGGCTGCTCACACGAGAATACCTGTTACGTTGCTGATATTCACGGTAAGATAATCCAGGAAATGAAATCTGCTCCTTGTTCTATTTATATTCAGCCTTATGAATCACAGACATTGAAAATTGTCAAGAACTTTTGTTTTACGTGAGATATAAAAATAATGGAGGTAGTTAAGATGATTTTTCCTTTTATATACCTTTTGAAAAAAACTATGCCGCACACAATGTATTTGAAAAAAACTGTTGAATTCTAGAAATGTATGAAGCCTCTCGAGAAAGCATCCGTGGTTCCTTCAGAGATTGTGCTCCAAATATGATCGGCTGTTGTTCTAGACTTCAAAGTTTGATACAGGATGAGTCATCAGCAGATTAGCAACGACGACACTGCCACAAGAATTACTACATGTATTGATAAACGTCATTATTTTTGTAAAGTGTGTTCATAAAACAGTCGACTGTTTTCAAAAATTTTCAGTGAGTTTAATACGTTTCACAATGGTCTGTTTGTTCAGACTGTTATGAGATTTTTGTCAACTGGAAAAGTTCTAAAACGCGTTTTTAATTTCACGATTAGTTAAATTATTTTTGAAATTAATAAGAAAAGCCACAGTTGGAAGTACTTTTAGTGATGAAAGTAAAAAACAGAAAATAGTTACCTGGTCGATATCTTCGCCATTTTTGAATGAATAAAATTTATTACTCTTCACTAAAGGCAACATGCCACAGCTTATGTGTAAAGATCAAATCCTAAAAGATAAAACTTTAGATTTGGTAAGAAAATTTGACTAAAATAAAATTTACGTGCTTCTAACCTTATTTGTAAGGAAAGAGTAATTTAACCTGACAAACGAAATAAAATCCTAATTACTTAATAAAAACATTTTAGCATGTTTACTGACGACATTTCATTTCAGATTCCAAATCTACATGACATCTCATTGAAATACTAAATTAACCCATTTAAAGTTAAAAATGTATATATATCTGAGACATCACAGGCAGAGTTTATTAAACTCATCAATATGGATGAATAGAAAAATGATTTCAATGCCCGTTTCACGATTCTGGATCATGTGTTAGCAGTTAACCCCCGTTCTGTCTTCGACATTGTTACTCCTTATCCTTCTCTTTCCAAAAACAGATCTTTGCGAAACTAGGTTTTCTGGCCTATATTTTTCAATTCTCAACATGGAAGTAGAAACGATGACCTTCGCTGGGCTCTAGCATTTAAAACACCAAGAATTAGAGATCTGATGAAGCCAAAACAAGCTCAATCTTAGCATTGACATTGACTTAGTAGCACATACTGTCGCAAAAAAATTTTATCAATATAGTTAGGATTATTGCCCGTGTCCATGCTCAGCTACGTATTTCACATTTTGGTAATCATTAACCTGGTGATCAGTTGCGCGCGCACATAGATCAAAAGATTAAGTACTAATTACATGTTTATGTTAAAGATTAAGTTCTTTTTATCACGATGGGTTTGTACGCTAAATTAACTTTTTTGAAGTTCAATTTTGTCGAAGAAAAAATGTTAAAAAATATAATATAAAAAATTATGATTAGTTTTTAGTTTTTTATAATGTTGATTTTTACGAACCATCTTATATAGACACACAGGTGGCGACATTAACCATCACATTCTTGTTTTGGCATGATTTTAAACAATCAAAAAAAGGGTCGATCGCCAACTAGCACTATATCGCTTATTGCAGTACCAAATATAAGGTCTAAAATATGTTTGTTGCGTGATGAAAAATATGGCGTAGTCTACAAAGAAATAATCATCCCACCGAATAAGTTAGAAAGTTTCCTAGGATATCTTGAGTAAATTTTTTCACGCCGAACAAAAAAATCTGGTGAATACTCGATAGGTTGCAATCATATTACAACTTAATATTTCCCAAGCCTCAACAATTTCGCAGTTTCACCCTGAAAAGAATTGGAATTTGTTATTTACAATCCTATTCTACTTTCCTAAACCCGATATAGGAGGTGATTCTAAGTGGAAGGGATGTAGAGATGAATAGACTCGAAAATAAATTTAAGCTATTGTATTCAATGACAGATCGGCTAACCATTATCATTTACTCGGTGATCATTATGGCGAACAGCATAAAAATTATCGAAAATAAGAATTTATTTAAATACAGAAATGACGAACTAAAAGATTAGAATTCGATTGGATGTTGACTTGCTGCTTCTCTTATTAATTTTGTAAAAGTGTCGTAAATATTTCGATTTGACCAACTCTGCCACATAAATTAGTGTATATAACTTTCTAATAATTTCTTTTATGTGTTTTTCATCGAGCGAAGTATATGATGTTTTAAACTTGACCACACACGTTCAATATTCTGGGCGTGAACTCCGTTGAATGATTCATGCAAAATTCCATCGTTCTCACCTCCGATCGAACGATAAGGTGCCCATTCATCACTCCAGACTATCGATCCAGCTGAAACATTGTCACGAACTATTGGTAGGAGAGTATGTTTATTGCTTCGCTCAACCTTGAATAATCGAACCTCGTCACTTGTATAAGAACCGTCGTTGTATTTATGACATTCTACAAGTCCGAATATCCAAGGCCCATAATCCTCATTCCATAATTCCTGTTGGGATGCATCCTTTGATCAGTATTTAAACGGTTCCGTTCAGCCCTATCTCCTTGGTCGATTTTTTCATCTCCTCGCGATAGTCTTCCTCTATTTAACATCCTCTGCCCACGAAGTAGACATTCATCGATTTGAATAGCGACGTTGGGTGTTTGTCCATCAACTCTTGTTCCGTTTCCATCCCC
>JWZT01001940.1:94305-105826 GCA_000827895.1 Thelohanellus kitauei
ACAAAAATAATGGGTAAGATATTGGGGAGCCATTTATCAGGTTGAGAGATGCTGATTGTGCCTTTGCGAACTTCCAATTATACACCTGAAAACTAGAGTGGGAGACAAATTAAAAATATATAAACAATGTAACCTTAGATTCATTACTTGAATGAATATAAGATCACATTTAATGATTGATTTCGTAGTTCATTCGTTTTCCCCACCTTGCTAAATGATAAATTTCGAATGAACTTAGTTCATGAGATCAGTTTTATTGAGCCACCTAATAATTTAATATAAGGTTTCTAACTTAAGGAAATATAAAATCGATGAAATTTAAAATTAAACTCAGTTCAAATGTATAAATAAATAATAAATTTGAAATACAAGTTCAAACCATTACCTTTATGTCCGGAGAAGGGAAGAATTCCCATTTTGCTTCACGATTAAGACAATTAATGTTGACACCTTTTTCAAGGTATATGCTATGAGTAATTTCTGATATTTCCTAAATTAACGAAATAAATAAAAACCTTAAGGGGCCGTTGAATACCATCAAATATACTTCCCATGATACCTGGCCCAAGTTCCACGGACAAGGGCTTACCAGTTCGTTTAACCGGGTCTCCAACAGAAAGACCAGCTAATCATTGATCCAGAATTACATGTGTCTTCATACACCTGGATGGTGGCTGTGTCGTCTTGAAGTCTAATGATTTCACCGATTAGTTCCTTGTGACCCACAGAGACCTGGTAATCACAAAATGTACCAATTCATACATGGCAAAGCCCTTCATCCGTTCAGCGATTACGACTGTTCAAAATTTTATAATACCTGGGCCGGAGACCCCATGAATTCTTCCCCTCTCGAGCGATGAGTCTGGTTCTGTGGTGCTTAAATTTGACATCTTTTCAGTCAAATTATTCTAATAAACCTCAATTTTTACCACTTCTATCATTAGACTGAAGATAGGATACTTTCGACATGCGCGGTAGATATATCAACTAATTTACAGCATTAATTGTCAAAATAGCATAACGTCCAAACACATTCAGTTTTGTGTTATAAGACGACAAGAATTTGAATATGTGCGCAGCTTTTGTTTGGTGAAAATCTGATTTTGTTCGAGGATTATTCTTGACTTGGCGGTTGAGCTCCGATGTTCTCATGAAGTGAATGCCTTGACTCAATCTATTTTCAATGGATGGCTGAGACAGGTGTTAAGTAGTTTAGTGCAATCTTTCCCAACTCACAACAGCAATGGTTCACGATCGAGAGAAAATGTCGCGAAACATCATTTGATATATATTTAAATATGTGAAGTAATGATGTTTAGCTTTCCCAATAATATATTTATGTTGGGGTTTCTGCTGTCTCAAACCCTTCAAAGGACTGCGCATAGCCTACTTTGTTCATTCTCCGGATTTCAAGGCTCTACTTCCATTTGTCGATGAATAATTAAAAGTGAAAATTTATTTGAAGCTTCTTAATCTTCATTTTCTGATTATATTTAAATGATTCTACACTGAAAGTTTTAGTGACTAGAATTGTCTGCTTAATTCGAATAGGAGGGCGGTGGTTACTAGTCCTTTTCGAAGTACGACTCAGTTCAGATTCTCGGGATTCAATTTCTCAGTGCAGTTTATCCTTGCTTCAGCAGCTTAGTTTCACTTTGGTATAATTTATTGACCTCGACGTTCACTTTAACCTAGATAATTCTCTAGCCATATTCGTGAAACGTATGATATTGCTTAGTCGATATTTAGTTTTTGAGAGAACTTAGGAATATATCGAAAATCATCGATTTTTACTCCTCCGTTTTTTAGACAATAGAGATGCGGCAACGAACATTCACCGATCGTTTTCGCCCCAGAATGATAATTTTCGGCCCCAAGAAAAATACGTGTTGGTATCATAAAATTTCAGAAATAAACTTTTTCTCGCCAGTTTTTGTTTTTAAATGTTTAAGTCAAAATTTGAATAAATTAATGCTTGCTCACACTTTGAATCTTGGTTGGAACATGCAACTTTTAATTTCGGTTGCCGCAAGTCGAACCCGGGTGTTCAAGCCAGTTATACACAATTTTATAGCATTTAATTATAAAGAATTCTTCTTTTTTTAAATATAATCCTAACGAAGATGGGAAAATGCTGATTTCAAAGATGTTTAACAATTGCCAAATAAATTGTGTCTTGTAGGTAGGCCAAACGAGGAATAAATCCAAACTATACACAGCCAATCCCTAAAACATAGATGATCCATTACTAAAAAAGCTATAGAACCATGTCAAACTTCCAGACAAATTCAAAACTACCAGCAAATGATATAAAGTTGTATCAAGCAGAAAGTAAGTCATATCCAAATTCAATCACGAAACAACCCAGAAAAAACAATCAACCAATTTCACAGTAAAAATCCAAATCCTTCACAAATGAAAAGTCAAACACTAAAAATTGACAAATTCACAGAAAAACAAAAAAAGATCTTAGTTAAAAATGGATTAACAACAAGATTTAAAATAAGGTTGAAAAATGATAATATTTGTATAGTTTAAAATTAATAGAAGTTAAACCAGATATTATTTAAAAATCAAATTAAAATTTATAAATTATTAATAAATGAATAAACAAATATTGAGCTTTATGAATCACAAGTAACCTTGACAGATGATCCCAAATCATGACGAGCTAAGTATATCGGATTTTACTAAGTTTTGATGAATATGTACCTTCCAAACTCATTTATTTTTAGGAGGAATGGAATAAATCAACAAATGGGCTCACTTAATGAGTTTTCGAGGACCAAACATCCTGTCTTATGTGTTGGTTCACCTGCTTTAAGGTTATCGGTTGTCAATTAGCGTTGGTTGTGTCAATAATATATCTTTTGTAAATAAGCCTCATTCGAGGGTTTTTTTAATTGCAGTGTTTGTGGAACTGTCAATGCAGAGTTTAATACATTTTTCACCATTGTCTAGAAGTACGATCACAAGAAACCCGTGTGAGTTGTCGTTGGATGAAAAGTATACCCACCCTGATGTGAAAGCATAAATGAAACCGGGCGCGTTCATAAAACCAGTGTGCGTATTCTTTAGTTCGCAGACTGTTTAATATTTAAAGAAAATTAATATATGGTGTTATTTGGGAAGTTTTAAGGAGACTGGTGAGTCGAAAGAATTTGACACAAATCGTTGTTTTCAAGAATTATTTGGGGTTAACTTTACAGAACCAGAATCTCAGATGGTGGACTAATAGCTGAGTAGCAGTAGCGCCCTAAAGTAGACCATAGCTAACCAGGACCCCTCCTTGATCATGGACGTGGACGCGAATAAAAACTGCATAAAAAAATCTTTAAAGTTTATAGCCATAAGATGACAATCGAAATACTAGTAGAGTTGCATCAACTTATTCAGAAGAAGTTTTTCAATTAGATCAGTCCATTAAAAACAGAAATAACTGCCAATAATACGGATTTTTTTATTGACTCATTAATAAAAAGAATCAAGTGAACGGAAGGCAGAAAATGTTAGATTTAAATATTTTACCGTCTGTAGGTAACACCGGTGGGCCAGAACTAGCCTCAATTCTCAAAAAAAATGTCAATTATGCATTACTGCCCATTTAGCAGAATCATAGGGGACATATTTTGGATTGGTGGAATTCCAATAATGCCCACAAAACCCTTTTAGACTCCCTATACGGTATCTGGGTTTTAGAAAAAGGAATATAATGCGAGAAATATCTGGTGGGTAGCTGTAAAACTGTTAAAGTAAAGTCCATTAATATGTTTTTAATCCTTCTGTAGTTGCAAATAAGCATCAACGTAACTGGATAAAGAATATATGTAGTTCAAATATGTCTAATGACGTTCTTTTTTATTTCTACCTGAATTTAATGAATCACCAAACAATTGCACCTATACAGCTTTTTAACATCAAATGACGTTTATAATAAAATGGCATTAATATTTTAATCAGATAGGAACACATTATGTTCTACATTTCATAATTAGGAAGACTTTTTGTTTACAGAACGTGATTATTTTGAAAAGATCAACGAATAATTAAAAAACTGCCGCTTTTACTTTCTATAGAACAGCTCATTCAACTGTTTCTATCATTCGAGAAAGATTTTTAACCGCTGCAGAATAAGAAATTTTGAAAATCGGCGTCATATAATATCAGACATCGGCTGATTTAATTTTAAAAATGTATTCATACATATATTTGATTGAATAAGACAGTAATTATCCATAATTCTTTTTTAGATTGGTCATATTTTTTGAGATACTCCCATTTTTCGTTAATTCAATCCCATTCTATTTGTTCTTCTTTTACATGGAACTATCATAAATGGTAATTATCTATTTTGCTGTGGCGCCAAATAGAGCATGTGCCGAATCGATGCTTTTGAGGATGAGATTATCAATATAGTTAAGATTCAGCTCTATGTTTGATCTTACTTGCAATATAATCCAAATTGGACGATAAACACCCGTTTACTCGCAATCTATGAATTTAATGTTATCAGTTGTGTGAAGCACTATGAGCATCGATGATAAATTATCGACCCAGGTAAATGAAAGCATTAACTCTATATAATTGTGGGAAAATGGACTGGAATAGAGCGAAAAGTAAATTTCAGAATTAGAAACAATTTTCCTGATGATGGTTTTTAATGTCATTGAATAAAAGTGTGATCAAAGAGAAACGAGCGAAATATGACTATGAATGCCGATTGATATAAATTTAATAATAGTTTTTATTGATTAAATTACGGTTTTACAGAAACGAAATTATCAATTAAACTTGATCAAAGTTGATGAAATCAAGGCATGATATTCTCTTTTAATACTTCTAGTTTTGATCGAGTAGTATCCTTTGAATTCCAACGAAAAATGTTTTAAAATCTAAAAATAACAATATTTCTTTTATTTTCAATTCCCACCAGAAACCACGATGCCATGGCATTTTCGTTTATTATGTGAATTATCATATTTATGATAATGGTTTAGAGAAAATAGCTCTATTGTAAAAAAAGACATCCCAAACTGCGTTTTGATTCCCACCATGAGTAATTCTTCGACAATGTGTCTTTCAAGTTGAAATGAAGTTTTCTTCTCTGCTAGCTTTCCCAGTATCAAAAATCTGTGTCAAAGATTTGGTTTTAAATGGAATTAGATAACTAAAAATCTGTCTTATAAACCAAAGCACACACCGGTCGTTCATTTAGAGTATAAAATTAATAATAATAATGACTTTATAAATGTATAACGTCACTTTTAAAGAGATAAAACCAACTTCATCACACGCCGTGTCTTCTGTTATGAAAAAGAAAATTAAAGACTTTAAAATACCTGTCTTGCATAAAAATTAATCGTTATATTTGATACAGCAAAGTTTGCATTCATGTATCGACCTCATAATCGTATTATATTCATCACACTGCGGCATTTTGCTATATTTTTAGGTTTTTATACAAAGAGTATCTTCAAATCGTACACTTTGTCACTTCAAGGATAGAATAAAAATGTATTCAAAAATTTTTAGTTAATTTGTAAATTAATTTACAATTTATGCACGATGACAATCATCACAATGAATTTTGAACAAACTCTAATTCTACAACACGACACAATTCTATAACCGTAAAATAGAAAACATAAAATCACCGAAATTTTTTATAGCTTCACTTTCTGTCCATTGAGAATATAGTTATGTAATTATTGCGTCATGTTTACATCTGCCGAATTCAAAGATTAACCACTATATACAGTGCTAGTAATCGAACAGTTCAAGTTACGCGTGTGGATCATCGTAATTTAAAATTCATCAAGAGAGTTTTATGAAATCGCCTGAACTTTGAATAAAGCGTCAAAGTTTAACAATACGCTGGATACGTACAACTATCATCAACATTTTGTGGTTATAAATCGGCGAGAATTATCTGAATAAACCGTCTAAACAGTTTTCTTGTGTAAATAAATACGTAAAATAAATAAAAGAACATGAATAATATCAGAATCTTCTGAAAGACTTAAAATTAACTTCGAGAAGACATGGTTCATAAATATCCGAAAATCAAGAACGAGTGGTTTACTTGAAAAAGTCAAATCGTTGTGGCGTTACAAAAACTCTAGTTTTGTTATCATTTGGTTTGTAGTACGGTTGGCAGATACAATCACCACTTGACTTGGATTTTATTGCATAATTATCAAAAATTTTTACATCGCTTTTTTCTACAAAAATTTGTCAAAGATACTAGTGCCTAGACTTAATATAAATTCTTTTGATACTAGACTAAGTTTATTTTTAAATAACGACTTTGTTGCGTATGCTTTGTTATATCTTCTAATCTCCGAATCCCTCATATCTAAAGGTAAATATTATAAAAATAAACACGCGTTCGATTATATAAATTTCAAAATATTTCGAATCTTCCATACAAAAAAATGAATGAACGAAACACTAAATTTGAGCCTTTGGCATTCATATTTATAATTATCGGTTGAATTGGACAATAGTAACGGTGTAAATAGGAATATTTATTTAAAAAAACATTTGAATGGCTTTAAAATCTTAAATATATCCATAAATAACTTTATTCGTCATATCACAGTGGCTCGCCAACCATTTTTCGATATCCGAAAGAGTTCTGTGTCAGGCTTTTACTCACGTGGTAAAAGTTTGATGATTCCCATAGGTTTTAACTTCTATTCATAGTTTTTTTAAATTTATCCCTACCAAAACGAACCATGAAGCTTGTAATACAATACCAATCGTTCAGGCTGTTGTAAATAAAATGTAATGACTGCGAAACTTTCAATATTTCTAAAATTGTATGGAAACGGAATCGTTCCTTTCCAAAATTTTAAGAAATTATTGATTGTTTCGCCATATTCTATCATTAATGCAAGATACAATTCGATTGAATACATTCAAAACGATTCAAAGGATTGTCAAATATTTTAATGTGGTGACTCAAACATAATTTTTGATCTTCTTCTTTGAGAGCTAAAACGAATTAGATTCATATAATCATTCCAAAAGCTGAGAAGTTATCATAAACCCAGGAAATAGCACAACCTATCAGTATTCAGGCCATTTTAGATCTTTAAACGATCAAAAACTATCCTGCAAATCTCATATCGATTTTATCAGAACAGTTAATAAGAATTTGATTCCTTTCAAGCACGACTGACCTAAGTATTACTTTTAATGCATCCAAAATATATATTACCTATTTTGATTCAGCCCAAATTATTGGAAGTTTCTTGAAAGATAATGAACGTGATTTTGAATAAGAGAGAAGGAAATAACGTGACAGGTCTATTCCAAATAAAAATTATCAGAAACTTGCTTTTTCCGAAAATAAAATAGATCTATCAACGTTACTTGTGTTTTGAAAAAAATAATAAAAATATGTTATCGCTTAAATGAAAATAATTTTTATAAATATCCTACCATGGAACGATAACCTCTAAAGTATGACAAATTTACTCCCGGAAATCTCATGCTGAACCTCAACAACTAAACTACTATCTGATATTTGACATTAAATACGAGCAATACTGGAATAGGCGTCGAAACTCAGAATCACATGAAATAAAGTAGACTGTAGTGTTTGGCTTTAACCACTTGATTATCCCGAATAGATTTTGACCATATATTTGGTCAATAAATGCTAGTTCTGACTAGAGTAATGTCATGGGCATTAGTTGAAAATATTTTACAACTCGATCTGAAAAATAACATTCATTTTATCTGATAAAATGGTGTTCTTTCATCTTCATTTTAACAATGATTTTGATTTTCTAGTAGACATTAAGAGTTATTCTGCTCTCAAACAGCTTAGGTTGATATTAGTGCTCAAATGGGAATTCAAATCATTTGTATTTTTTGGCAAATTTCATTTTTACTTTATTCCTTTTTTCAGCAAAAGCCTGAATTTTTGACCATTTTTCATTGATTATGAGAGACAGCTTAATCATCACAGATTCTTTTGATACCAACGTAGTTTCTGGTTTATGAAGTCTCCATTTTTACTGACATGGGTTTCTTCAATCATGTCATGGTTAAAAACAAATACCTTTCATGTATATTTACCTTCCTGAGCCCCTATTTTACATTATCAGAAGCGACAAGGACAGCGTGATCCAGTTTTGTATTTTCTTATGTGCAAAATACGACATAATGAATACTGCTATCCATATAGTCCATATGACATTCATCAGAAGGATTTTGCCTTTTTTACCAATTTTGAATGTCCTCCAGCTTGAAAAAATTAAATGGTTTGCTCTCATTTTCCGAATTCGCGCGATTAGTGTTATGATCAAACATTAATTATCTTCAGACGTCAGCACATTTGTAAGAGTGTCTGGGGTAAGGATTTATTCGGGAAATGAATTGATTTTTCACTTTTGATTATTTGTGAGAAATAGAGTGTATAGGAGCCTTGATGGCTTGATAGATCATAAAAGGCCTCGTTCATTATTTTGGCTTCTTTACAAATCTTGCTCTGAAAGTTCACAACTGCCCAAGAGTTGGCTTAATAATGGACACATTTTTAAAAAAATTTGATTTTCAGAATTTAATATGACATCCATCATCAATTGTCTAGCTTGAATTTTTGTTTTTTCCATCAGTCGTAGAGGTCAAAATGTTTTCATTATTTCGTAATTTGATATTCTTCTTTCCTTTCTAGGGGTTTTTCCAGTCCACAATTTTTTTGCGTAGAATAGAATCAACCTCCACCACAGTGTTAATCGATATGTTTTATTTCTGCTTTGTCTCATTCATTAACCTCGAGGTTGAAACGATATTTGGTATTTCTCTCCTTAGGTGAATGGTTTCCATGTGTGTCCAACTTTGTATAATAAAAGGGGGGAGTTTCCACAGAATGTTTTTCTCAAAATAGCTTGCGAATATTATCAATTGGAGCGTAGGAATGCACCAAATTATGATGTGTTCCTCAAAATTCCAGACTTAAAAAAACTTTTTGGACAAGTCCAGTTGTTGCAGTTTCAGTCTCTGTAAAACGAACATTTCAAACATTTTTCACATTAAACCGATTTCTTTTATTGATCATACATCTTTTCTCCATGAAATCCGAAACAGGATACTTTTTGAACGTTAAAATTCGAGATTGATAATAAAAAATTACCCTGCTAACGAAACAGAACAATATCCTAACACCGAACAATTAAATTATCATACTCCAGAATCATAAAAATAGAAATTCGTAAATCCGAACACCCTCAGTATTTATCCCTTACAACACATAAAAGAAGTCATTATTCTTCGTGAATCTCGTTGAAGTGTCAACTACTACACCTCACCTAGTAGCTGAATTTTTTCAAAGATATTCTACCTGCTTATGATGGAAAAAGACTTAACATTGAAAACAAACGCGTGTTCAAGAGTTTTATTTAACATCTTATGATCAAGATATTGAAATAAATTTATTGTTTTGAGTAGTTTAGTGTGATTGAATGAGAGAAGTGCTGGCTTTAACATACTCGAACAAAATGTGAACCTGTTGATATTTCATTACTGGGTAGATAGCGTACCCCTCAGTTGAAGAAGAAACTAAATTGTAAAGTTCTATTTAATTTTAATATCCACTAATATAAACTCAAAAATCCTGTTTTTCTTTTTGTAAAACTCGTGAATCATTCCAGTCTAGATTGTCCACGGGCACCCACTTGTGTTGTCTCGTATTCTTTACGCCTTTTAATATAGGTAAAATTTTAAACCGGAACAAAATAACACCCCAAAGATGTGTATACCGTATTTTCCGGTGTATAGAGCGCACCCTTATATAAGCTGCAGAGTTCAAATCTTTGGAAAAAGCCGCGGCTTACAGACTGGAAAGTATGGTACTAATATTTTGTTTTCCAAGTTTCAGTCGTGCTTTATCAGCAAAATGTCATGAAATCGATATCGTCCTTAATTATCGAGTATTAGAAAGAACTTTTTGAACGAAATTAAGGTTATTTTATTGTTTTAATTTGTCAGTTAACTTTTACTTTCTTATAAAACCCATACCTTTGATATAAGATGAATACAAAAATGCGATAAAAAATTTTCAAAGTTCTAAAATAAAATAACCCTTCCTAAAGTATAATAAACCGTGATTTTTCATTCAAATCGTTGACATTTCATAAAACTTCACTTACTATTTAATTTGAAAAAGCTAGTCAAAACGAAGACTAATAAAGCTGTCATTGATAAAAGGATAAACACCGAATTTGAAGATAAATATAATTCTATGCTGAAAATCATAAATTTGATTTTTGGTATCAGCCTCAATAGAAGCGTTATTATGAGCCATGCACAAGATAATAATGCCAAAAATATAGCTCTAAATGATATTATTTTTTTACTTGTTTGGAATTTCATGTTTTTCCGCTGTTTTAATCAAAACCTCAGATGTTCTTGTTTAACCGATGATAAATTTTTCACTGAGTCAGAGAATAGAAAACTGTCAATTTTTCAAGAAATTCATTTTTTATCAATGATGATCTGGTGAAATAGATGCTTTTGGCTTTTCGTCTGTTTCAAGTAATTATCAAATTACGTTTAATAAATCATGTTTTCATGCAAAAATATTGAGTTAAATCTATCTGTAGAAAAATAACATATGGAAAGCGTACCACATTTCGGCGCCTCATTTTTCGTACTTCAAATAAGATTGTTAAATAGTCTAGTTTCTAAGCGGCCAGAGGCAGGCTATCATTGAAACTTTAAATATGTTGTTTGTTTTTTTGTTTCCTCTTCAGAATCAAATAGCCATCCAGATAAATTTGAGAAGTTACCTCAAGTACTGCAAATGAAAATGTAACTCATATTTTTTATGATTTTGTCAACTTTTTAAAAAGCTTTTCATTCCAAAAACATGTCAATAATTAAAAATGATTCTTTCTAAGCCACTCAACCTAAGTGATAAACACGATAATAATAAACATTTAACCCTTTGAATAAAAAATACTTTTGTACAAGCTAGATTTCAAAACTATATTGATGATAGAATATAAAGTGTGAAAATTTCAACCAGTCATGTTATCGAATAAAAAGTGTCGAATTTATCTAATTTTTAAAGCTTTCTAGAAACATGATTGTGAGCCACAAAACTATCACCTTGGATCGGACTGTTAATTCCACCAGCATTAATGTTTCGTTCATGAAGATTAGAGAGAGAACAAAGGAATTTATTACATGCCTTGCCTTGCAATCTATTTCGACGGCGGGCGGCGGCGTCAATTTTTTCTATTTATTAACCAAAAAATGACTCATAAATCGAAAAAGGTAAAAAAACTTGACACTGCCTTCCACCATCGAAATAGATTGCAGGGGATTGTATTCTTAACCGAGGCATATCTATCACATGAGTGAATAATTGAATTTTTATGGAAATAAAGATAGTCACCTTTTGAAAGAAAGGTTCGCAAGTGCTTTAAGTCGTTTGATTGTATTATCAAAATGTCGGCTACTGGGGTTTTATGAAGATTTTTGAGATGATATGAGGTTTATGCTTGTT
>JWZT01001940.1:108288-126583 GCA_000827895.1 Thelohanellus kitauei
CCGATTTTTATGAACCAAAAATATAAATTATTTAATATTAGGTGATTTCTTTTCCTATGAATAAACCAAAGAATTTTATTTTGTGAGCGATAATAAACGAGAAGCGCGCGATTTATGATGAAAAGCCTGTAATACATGTTCAGACATCATAAAATGCAATAGAAATGTTTATTGAAATATTATTATTCCCAGTATTAGAACTAAATATCAAGCAGTTTATTCTCGAAATATTTAAAAAACGATTCCTTATTTTATTAATAATTTATACTTTACGATAAAGCCAAACCAAAAAACTATAGTCGATTTAAAAACAATACAGGGCAGGGCCAATTTTTATATGCCCAGACCACAATTCGTAACAATTTTTTCAGATAATTTGGGTAATTTCTTTTAATTTTCGAACACTTGATGTGATCAATAATTGGTTGGCAAAGACAAGACAAAACTTCATGTGTAAAAGAAAGTAGACATTTTATCTTTTACATGAAGAAAATTGATTAATCTTTATCTGATGTCCTAACACCGACTCCAACGCATTCTTTGCAGACTGAATAAGTAATTATGTACTAAAATTAGAAGGATAGCATGCCGAATGTGGTTTATACGAGGAAAATAAATATAAGTCTGCTGAAGGACTATTTCTCAGAGCGCGAAGGGATTCATGTTTGTCTTCTTTTGATCACTTCTTTTATTTCAGTCATCGTCGCAGCAATTAACATTCAGCGTTTGGTAATATATAACATTTTTGCACTACAGGTGGTTCTCTTCAACTGGATGTTGGTTCATTTGGGTCGTTCGTTAGTATCATTTTCACATCAATCGATATGGCCCAGAAATCATACACTAATCAACGCCCTAATCTACTCAGAGTATGTGGTTGCTGCATTTGCATTTGGGCTGTGGGCCATCATATACTCTTACGTATATTCAAGAGGCAGAGTAATTTCAACTATTCTTGGAATTCTTCTTCTTTTTGACAGCTGTGTATTTGTTCCTTCCATCATTTATTGCCTGGAAATATACATCAGAGAGGTATCAAAATTTTCAGCATCAGGGGAAACATCGAACATTTCCAGAATTTCCAATTTGAATCACACATTTATTAAAATATTTATTATAATATTGGTTTTCAAATTTTTAAAATGTTCATAGTTAAAGGTTAATATTACATCTACATCAAACATCAAAAAATACATTTTTACACTAATTCTAAGACCCCCGTTTTGGTAAGTGATATCATATTTTTCATGTTAAATAAAGCATTTAAAAGTTCTGGAATGTGACATTACACTATATTTATCCCTAATCTAGAACTGCTAGCTAATCGTAATAGAGAACCTGAAAGTTTAAACGTTTACTCTATGTTCAAGTGAATTAGGAACAGCTATGAGTTTACGTTTTACAGTTCAGCTCGAATGGTATCATGGTATCCGACTGTGAAGCTATAAATTGTCGTATATAAATACAAGTCTTTAGATCAATGTTTTTAATTTGTGGCTTATCAATATTAAAGAAGAAAATTTTCAAATTCAAGTCCTAGATTAAACAAACAAGAAACGGACTTTTATGACGACGCTTTAGAAATGGGTGAATTCTGGCATTTCCTTGACCTATGCACATTACTGAGAATATAAAAAGGCTAGATTTCATGGCATTAAAAATGAGACTTTTATTTCCATTTTCATCATGAATTTTAAAGCTTACTGTCTAATGTTTCACAACAACTTGTAAATGTGCCGGTCGTAGAAATGAAGTAATACGATAATGATGATTAAATAATGTATATGTGTTTCACGAGAGAAAAGGTGAACAATTTCCCTTTGATGTACATAGAAATACATTTGTCAACAATATTTTCGTTGCGGTTCATCCATTTGTAAGTATACGATGTCACATTAACAAGGTATGCGTGGCTGTTATGAAGAAAGTAAACAAGAATGAATAATGTGTATAATCTAACTCTTATTCAGTGATTAAAATCAACTTAGAATAATGTTGTTCTTCACTTATTAAAAAATCAAATTCTAATCAAATAGAAATTACATTCTTAAACATCTTCGTTCAGAAATGAAACAATCAAACCTGTTTCTGTGTCTTGAGACAGCCAATTGATTCACCAAACATAATTCGATCCAATTATGGGCAGAGATAAGTCGAAACACTGGCCTAAAACCAGTACTAGTCGTTTATTATAATGCAGTTGAAAATATGACGATGCACGTCCTCTGGTCCAATATATCTTCTAAGTATTGGAGGGCAACCTGATTTAAGAAAAAAAATTTCTTTTCATTCCCCACAGTTTATTAAAGTATCTGAATCGTCAATACTGAAATAAAACCATGTTCTAAAACCAATAATTTTGCACAACTTTTGAACACTCAGAAAACTTCTTTATTCACCAGTTGGAGGAAAAGAGAATGAAATTGTCAATAAATCAATGTTGTTGTTTTCACCGTGTAAATATTGCCTTTGTGACTGTTAGATTTTATCTTGAATAAAATGATGTGTAGTTAAACAATGGTGGTGGGTTGAATTGTTGAAAATACCCTCATCCCATATGATTACAAAGGTTCAGATTTCGGGCTTCTACACAAATAAGAGTATGTCCGTGAAAAACTTCAATAAAGCAAATGAATATAAAATTGGCACTTCTATAGATGAAATATATAAAATTGGATGTCTAAACTAACCAGAATTTCTCGTATCAAAGGGAAAAAATGTAAAAAGACTGACTAAGAAATATCTTATTTTTTGTGTACCGTATGTTCCGGTGTATATGGCACACCTTTATATAAGCCGAATTTGCTAAACTTTCAAAAAAAATTTATGTTGTACATATACAAGCCGCAGTCTTTAGATTTTGGTAAAAAACGCGCGGCTTATAGTCCGGAAAATACGGTATTAGTATTAATCACTACTGTTTCACATATATGCATGAGTACTTTTACTGTGATTATTATCTTGATAAAAACTTTTTCAGCAATTCGAATCGTACTTAAAATTATCCCAAATCATTAATTTATGAACCTTGAAGTGTCAAAGAATAACAGGAATTTAAAGCAAAATGAGACAAAAGCTTAACCTATTTAACAAATTATTGTTATTATATATCACTTTAAAGTAAGTGCTGATATTCTACTTTTATTAAAACATTATTTTCCTAAATTCAAAAATTTGTTGAACCTCAAACGTATACAACTTTCAAAAAGAATAAATAGATTCAAAACCATCTCATATATTACCTTTTAATTGTTTTTTATGACAACTTGTGGTACTTATGGGTTACTCAGGAATTTCGTTGAGTCAAATACATACGTTTTTATCGTTACTTGATGTATTCAAAAAGTCATTAATCAAATTGTTCGGTTCTGGGGTATAATCTTTTTGATATAATTCTATTTTCGTTTATTCCAGACTAATCTGTTAGATATGGCTTAGAATTAAAGATTTGGTTATTTCTAATAATACTAATGATTTTGAGGAGAAAGTATAATGATTTATCAATTAAACCAAAACTTGCTAAACCCCAATCAATATCTCAACTTAAAATAACAATAGCTGTTGAATTTAATCATTCTTGAAAACAATATTATAAATACTATATAATTTAATAATAGATTCTGATTTGAGGTATGCCAATTTTTGTTTTTGCCTACATTTCGTTCCGCTAGCAAGAAATATGAAAACTTGATTTCCGAAATATCAACGATGAGTTCTTTATTGCTTAAGCCAATGAGAGAGATAAAGAAATAACTTCAGTTAAATGTTCGACTTTTAAGAGCATCATGTTTTTATAATACATTAAAATTTGGGTATGTATCTAGTATCATTCTAACCCTTTAAATATCACGAGATTTTGCTTTTCAGATTTCACACAGATTTCTTCACACAAAACACAAATACTTGCTAGGAAGTCACTTCAATAATAATTTATTATCTCAACGAGACAAAAAAACATTAAAACTAAAGCTATATGTTCGTTTGGAATAGTTTTAAATCGATTCCCTGTTTTCAAGTTTCAAATTTTCAGCTTTAATAGAAATATCTCTGGCTTCAATGACAACTAAGTCCGTCACTCATTTTTATGTGAAACTTTTTAAAATATCGAGAGAAATTTTCAAACCCAAACGTAATGTTGAAATGTGATCAACTCAGTGTAATTTTAGCTCAAGTGCCAATTGTTAATGTTTTAAGAATCGAAATACATCAGATCACTACTCGCATAAATATCCTATTTCCAAATATACGGGTTTTAACAAATTTTTGACATTCATTTGATTATCAAACTTAATAAGTAGTTCCATAGAATCAACTAACATTTCAGAGTATATTTGGGCAATTCTTTACCAAGTTAGTTCAAGAAACTCATTTTTACTTGTTTTTATTTCAACTGCCTTTCTTATTTTATTCCACTCAAAATTGTTTCAAAATGCTTTCAATGAGGGATTGATCACATGAAAACTGAAACTGTATAAAACGTATCTTTCACGTTTAATCATAAGAATTTTACCATTCTCAATGAGTAAATATCTTAAACTGAGCGATCAACCTACTGAACAGTCAAGTATATTCATGTGAATCCATGATTAAATTTATCAGAATTTTGAGGAAATGAAGTATCATTTGGTGCGACAAGTCTCTCGTTAATCTTAATTTTATTTGATGTCGAAAAAATGCGACGCTGAGATTAAGGTATATCTCAATTTTAGACGATATATTTATTAGGAACTATAAAATATTTCCTGGTTATTCTAACCATCAGAATTTTGAAATTTAAATTTCTAACTAGAATATAGTCAAAGAAGAGGTTAATCTGAAGATATATTGATCAAGTCCATAACATACAATCTTTTTTAAAGCCGTCTTGAAGTGAGATTTAAAGATTCTAGATATAACTAATTACCCATAAAAAATAGATAATTTCGCAATCAGAAAATTCGACCGTTTTCTTAAATGAAATCATGGGCTATTCATAAACGTGAGAGGATAAAAATTATCTATGTTTAAAACTTGAGTTACTGTTATTTAATTCTAAATTGGATTAAATTATGGGCCATAAATTATAAATACCATATTCTCCGGTGTATAGAGCGCACCCTTTTATAAACCACAGCTCCTAAATTTTTAATAAAATTGTACTTTTTACATATATAAGCTGCAGAGTTCAACTCTTGAAAAAACCCCCATGGCTTATATTCAAGAAAGAACGTTAAATGATAAAAATTCATATATTAGCCGCATCTTTGTATAAGCCGAAGAGCTCTAATTTTGAGACAATTTGTGAAAAAGACCGCAGCTTATACACCGGAAAGTATTGTATTCACTTTTGTGAAACCAAAATTTTATTTAAGAATTCTAAATCAAATGAATCTTGATGGATCGAAACTTAAATATTCTCAACGAAATATTTATCACATTAAAGATACATGAGACTAAGTTATAATTTAACTTTGCTCACAGGGATTTATCTTAAAAGGATACTAATCTTATCAAATTCAAAACTTGTCAATTTAGTTGACTATTTTGAAGATTTAAATTATTCCTCAATTGTTTCGTTTGAAAAAATTCAGAATCTCCATTTCCTTAAATCCAAAATGTCACTGTCTATCTTTGTGTCTTATGAAATTCAAGGACAGTTTAACGAGAGTTTTAATCATGATTTAACCAACATTAACACGATAACGATTTAAAATTTACTGTTAAATTCGTCTTGGTTTTTCATATCTTTCGATTTAGACTTTATGTTTGGTTTAATTGTAATTCCATGGTAAAAATATTATGTAAGCTCTCACCTATAAACATGTTTTTACCTTGACATTTAAGTTACCAGGCTGTCCTAATTTCGATGAAGAGATTATAAAAATCGCCAAAACTGCTCTCGGATGATAATATAGATAATCCGAACGTAAATTCGTTTAAATTTAGAACGTTAATAAAATACCAGGGGAATTTGTATTTAATTATTGCGCCGATTTAAAGTAAACTGTTGAGATATTATGCAAACTTAAGCTGTGACTGAGAGTAGACACAAAAGCGAAATCGGCATGAAAATCATACGCGGTGTTTAATTTTGTGTTTATCTAGGTGCCAAGAGAGATGATTTGTTTAAATAAATCCAAATGTCTTATTTCATGGGACTAACTTTAAAATGCTTATGAGTATGAAATTATCTAGAGTGATGTCAAAAACCTATTTTGGTAATGGGTATTCAATTGGAACTTATTAACAGTTTTGATAGAACTAAACTTGAATATATGGCATTAAGTGGTGATATAACGCCGCGAAGAAGTAACCCATTGGGCATAGTTTACTATGAATTTTAACAACTGACGCAATAGAACAATAAGGTGTAATATCAAAGGAAAGTGACTACTTGGAAAAAGTTCAGGTTAATAGAATCGAAATTTTTGACTCAAGATCGAAAGTGAAATTTTTCAACCCTCAACAAGTAAACTACATGAATACGTCAACTAATATTAATATGATTTTTAAAATTGTGGTCGTTAGGTGTTGATTTAATTTGATTATGGATATCCCAGATACACAAGCCTGAAGTCTCTAGTCGCGTATGTCGCATTTGAGAGTATAGACGACGCACTTGTGATTACATATGTCTTTAAAATATGTCTTAAAAATTACTAAAACGAATTACATAATTTTAATTTTTAATAACTAGGTGAACAAAATAGTAAGATCACCACAACAACCTATAGATCTATGAAATAGGCGTGAATCCAATAACGTCAATTGTAGTGAAGGGAGGTTTGATTTTATTACATATGTTCTAATCTTTCTAATTTTATCGTTCAAAGATAACTTTCGTATTTTCTGATAATCTTTACTCAAGTTTAGCAACTATGAACAAAAGCGACAAAATAGATTCGCCAGAATCTTCCCCATCCAAAGGTTTTGTTAAAAAAATTAAATATTCAAACAATCAGGTTTATGCCGATACTGGTAGGGTTTACCGGAGTCGGCAATCAGCAAGGGAATGCAGGCAAAGGAAAAAAGCACGATATAAAAAATTGGACGATGCCATCATGATCAAAGAATCTGAAAATTTGGAAATCATCAGAAAAATCGAACGAGTAAATGATATTTAACCATACTTTTATTTCTTTTAATAATAGCTCCAGCAATTTGCCACACTGCTCGACAATGGCGGGACAATTCCTCCAAACGAATTGGAAACCATCAGAAATGATTTACATCTGTCCAGATTTTGACTAATTTCAGGTTGCCAAACATTCTGAGAAGATATGAACCGAATAACGCCCAAGGTTCTTAAGCTATAACAATAAAGATTAGCTTTATCAAAGACCACAGAAACGTATCTGTAAATTTCTAATTTTTTGAATGATATCAACGCGATTGGGAATTGCCTGATTTATCAATAACAAGGCGGATCATTTTCAATAATTTATGATTATTATGTATATTTTACTAAATTCCTTCATTTCTTAATGAATTCTCTGGTAAAAACAGAAAATCATCGAATATCCAAACTTGATGGAATTCCAAGGTCAATCTGATGGCATTAACGTTCAGACAAAAATCAATGAATAAAATAGAAAATCAGTGGAATCAAAAGAACCCTAATTAATACGATCATCTCATCTTTGATTTTAGAATTCTTCGAAGAATTTAAATTTGTACTCTTAATTTTATTTCTTTTATTTTTTCACACGTACAGAACACTAAGGGTTAATATAATGATCCCGTCTTATTAAGAAAAATTACAGCCAATTCAGTTTTTTTGACCGTGGGATGAGAATAGTAATACTAAACATCCTCAGTTCATATTCCAATTAATATCAAATTAATTTATATTGGTTCTTATCGAAGAGTCATGAAATGTTTTATGGATAAAAATACTATTCCTCTAGTTTGAATGGGTTTAATTTTAACACCCAGAGTTTGTAATAATCAAGTTTTGTACTTTCTTTAATAAATAATTAAAACCCTCTGGATGTAATTTTTTTTTCTATATTCATTAATGTAAATCCACAACAAAGCCTGTTGACAGACTTGTTCGATCCTAAAAATCGTCGTTATCATGAAATAGCTTTCTTAGTGAATTCATTTCATTATTAAAACAGAAGCACCCACGATTTCCCAAGGGAATCAAATTGGCACTATTCAACTAAAGCAGATGGACAACCTACAATTTACTAGTTTATCAGGCTCTAACATACTCCATAAATGGTGTTTATAGCATATTTAAATTTCAAAAACGATGTTTGATTCTGTGAATTCGTACTTTTAAACTAATGCCGCTTTGATCCAGGTGTTTTGGTCATTCACAACGTGGGATTTAATGTAATCGAAGAGTATGTGAATTATTTAACTGAAACATATGATAAGGCTGCTTCAATCAATTATAACAAAATATTGAGTCTACGTCTGACGCTTTTGGTGTCACCGATGAGATAAAAGGACCATAGTTAAATATTTTTCCAAGTGGGTTTGTTTTAATTTTCTCTGACATCGGTATAATTTTCCGTTGATAAAATATAGATTTGATTGCAATGTGATGTTCTATCGGGTATTTTCTGACAGGTAAACATTGAAATTATATACATCAGGGCAGTATTACTACTATCTGTCGATGCCAGAGTGCATGTGATTGAGAAAGCTAGCCAAAGGCAATAAAATTTAGTCAATAAAACTGTGAGGTTGTTTTGTGAGTATGCATCCGATGAGTGTCGTTGCTAAGTCACAAGCCATTCTTCCCGTGTTAAATTCTGAATTTTTCAATAGTTTCCTGTAAAATATGTTTAAGTTAACTCAATTACTTACTAATACAAGAAACATTTTAGTAATCTGAAGGCAAGAGCCACAGTGCCAATATTCTTTTGGCAGAATTTTAAATGTTAAAGCTGTGCTTCACTTTACACTAGAGAAAATAAGTTTTCTCAACGAAAATTAAGACAAATTTTTCGTCGACATAATCCTGATATCTCTTTGTTGTGTAAAGCGACCGCTGCATCAATTCTCCATATCTTCTATAAATGAGCTAAAGATCAAACTGCCCAGAAATATACCAGACAATTCTTAAAGGTCTTAAGATATTTTTCATATCTTTGGTTATTGAAAGTGTTTCAAATATCAAATGTAAACAATTATCAATATTAAACAAAAATAAGATTTCTCAATAGCATCTTTCTTGAATCAAGCTTGCACCAAAGTTATAAATATTGAGAGGTTATATTTGGATGAAAAACGTACGGAAAAGAAAAATATGGCCAAAACCTAACTTCAAAGGTTGATATAGTTTTTTACCGGGCCACTTCGACATCTTCTTTATATAACGTTTTTAACGTTTTCTAATTTGTTAGAAAAGGGTGTTCCATTGACTGGATAATAACTATATATATTATTGTCTTGGAAATTCACTCCATTATGTCTTTTAGGATTAATCTGTGGCGAATACATCAGACAGCATAGCATCACTCTGCGTATCCATGATTTGACGAAAAGTTATTCATCAATGATAGTACTATTTTTATTGATCGTATTCATTTGCTTTTGAATTCTAATATATAACCACTTATATGGTAAAAGCCCTCTAGAATTTGTAATGGGCATTAAAAAGAAATTTAACATTTCGTTTAATACGGCAAAGAGCGATAAACTTTAGACAATACGACCGCAAAACTGATAAATAAAATGGTAATAAATTCAAATTATTCTTATGCCAAAATTCGAGCAGATAATGAACTTTCATTGAAAGTAAAACATTATTTTGTTTTTACATTAATTGACATAACGATAACAAAGTTAAAAAGGAACAAATACTATATTTATAAAATTTACATTTTTAAACGGTCAAGGATGATTCAAAGAATAAAGAGGAAATGACATATTTAACTTTTTGTTCACCGCTCTTTTGAATTTTTTACAGTTTTGAAAGAGATACGATGTCGTTGATGGTTTGAATTATTTTTATTTAAACCTCATTCAAACCATAATGAACTAGTTTATTGATTTTAAATTCAAAGATTCTTGAAGTGCGGTCTAATTATTGTCTAAAAAATAAATAAACCGTCGTATTGTATTTTAAATGATCAAAAGAACAACATAGAAACAATCGTGCGCTCGTGCATAAAGTTGAATATAATGGACAGCGATCCGAGGCGGTTGTTTTCATTGTACTCGAACTGTGAGTTTTTATATATTACATAAAATTATTAATTTATAAAAAATGACTGTGGAATTGATCAACAAACAGAAGAGCGTTGAATCAACTAACGATTCCGGAAATACATCCAGGACAAATGAAACTGGTTGTGAATCAAGTTCAACAAGCTTTGAGTCTCAAGATTCTAGAAACCTTATTATCAATTACCTTCCCCAACATATGAACGAATCAGAAGTCTTCAGTTTGTTTGCAGCTATCGGAGAATTGGAGAGTTGTAAGCTCGTTAGATCCAAAGAAACTAAACAAAGTTTGGGTTATGCCTTCGTGAAGTATAAGAATCAGGAACACGCGCGAGAAGCTGTCAAGAAACTCAATAAAATCACTCTAGGAAACAAGGTTATTAAGGTGAGTTTTGCACGCCCAAGTAAACCCGAAATAAAAGATGCAAACCTATATGTAGGAGGACTTCCACCAGGAACCACTGCAGAAGATCTCAGAAAACTTTTTGGCAAATTTGGTGAAATTATTACTTGTCGAGTCGTTCAAGCCGAGAATAGTAGTGATTATTACTTTGGGTTTGTTAGATTTGACACAAAAAAAGAGGCTACGAACGCTATGGAAGCTTTACATGGAAAAATTCCCTGTCCTGAAATTTTTCCCTCTGCCGTGAACGCCCTAACTGTAAAATTCGCAAAGACACCACAACCCGAACAGATTAATATGTATGGGAATAACGTAGCATTCGATATGATGAATATATGGAACAAATCGCCTCCTTCAAAAATATCTTCAGATGATGTAACTAAGGCATACGGACGAGTTCATAGCCAATACATTGCGTCTATGGCAAGCGCAAAGGAAAATGAAGAACGTCTTGAGAATCAAAATACTGGTAATCGGATATACTCTGAAAATGGAACTTATTATAACTCCAAGGGCTCGTCCGGTTGTTCATGCTGTGCTCGCAGCCTAAACAATGGATCAATTCAGGGTTTCAATGTGGTCCTGACAAACCTACCAGCTGATGCAAGCGAGTTGATGCTATATAGATTGTGCTCGAAATACGGTGCAATAAACAGCGTCCAAGTGTTTTTCGAAGAAAATAACTGGTTTGCAATCATCAACATGACCCAACAGGAAGACGCAAATCACGCTGTCAACTGTTTAAACGGATTACTGTTGCAACCTTATACACCAATAAAGGCAGAGATCTATTAATTTTATTTACAGTGAACGATGATTTTGAGTTAATTTATTGTTAGCATATTTTTGCAAAACTAATTCTACTCTTCCTTTCAAAGTGTTAATTCATCCACTTCAAGAGTTTTGAAGAACTTCTCCATGCCAATTTGAAAAGACAAGTTTATTTTAAATTTGAGATTCGTCTGCTTATTAAAATCTTATACTTTGTTAGGATTGTGGAGGCTCAAAAATTGGGTCAATTCATTTTGGTGATTAGGAAGTAGTTCTTGAATGAAGGCATGAGTTGTGAACGTAGATATCGAACTTGGGAGGACAAATTGACATTGAACATTTTGAATACTGATAGGTGAAAAATTGATAGCGTGAAAGTTTAAATTAACTAGCGATTTATCTTGACAACGGGAATAGGTAAAAAATAATTGGAGACCGTTGATATTGCAGACATCGTATCGGGCTTTTGTTACATCACATAGAAAACCTTCTTTTGCTTCTAAATTGGTGAATCCAGGTCCAAACAAATCATCAATTAATGAGGTTGTATTTGCCGTTGATGGTCCCAAAGGTACTTCATGCCTAACATTGTTATTACTGGCAGGAAAAATATCTTCTAACGACATGAAACCTAAACTTAAAATATGCTCAAACTCGATGTGGATTCGCGGGTATTTTGCTGTAAGTGAAGCCGTTGAGGTTCTTCTGCAGACATTTTTTGATAAACAAGGGGACTAAACATAATCAATTTAAAGACATCAAGTTTGGAGATTGTTCCACTAAATATATCCACTCCATGGCTCGCTGTTGCAATTCAGGGTCTTCACCGTCACAGAACCTTTTAACATACTTGGTAATCAAACTAGTTAAATAAAAAAAGAACCTTTCCATTTTAGGGTTATTAGCAGCGATTTTGAAAAGTCCCATCAAAGCAACTCGTTTGGTATCGTGGCAGTGAACGTCTGAATCCATGATGTTCTGATATTCTCTAACCACATCAATGATCGCAGAATCACTGAATGACAATCGACTGAACAAATGGCTGTATTCGCCAACAATCCAACAAGAAAAACTGATCATCAAGGGCTCATTTATCCCACTCTTTACCTTATTAACTTGACAGCCAAGGTTCTGGATCATCCGTTTGAGTATGTGTCCTTGTTGTTCTGGATATTTTGCTACCAAGGCGTTGAACTTCGAAATGGATCGCTCGTCTAGATTTTGGGGAGACTTGATCAATTGATGCATACTGTTTCAAGCATATCGCAAAACACCTTGAGGTAAAATTCTGCATGGGATGAAAATCTAAATGATGAAGTGTCAACTTCTCGAGAGTAGATAATATCTGAGAAGTCAAATATTCAGCAAGGTCTTCTTTGCAGACGAACAAAAATACCACACAGCGCTTCAAAATGACTTCAAAATTATTTTCATTGATAATCAAAAACAGGAATTCGATGCAACGTCTTTGGATCAAGAGATCTCCCTTGTTCAAGCAGAAGAATATTTTATCCCAGTATTGTTTGACGATCTCAGGTCTACTGGGAGCGATTTTAATCAATATTCCAAGGCCGGCATAACTTGGTTAGCACAACCTTACGATTTACAAACATCTGTGCTGGCTAACATTACCCCCAACATATCAATGGCGAGTTGCTAAATGATTATGGTAATTACATTGACGTATTCACCTAAATTGAGTGTCAAAACAGTTCGACAGGCCTCATACAAAATTGAATAGACCGTCAAACTATTATCCTTGGAGCAGCTTTTGAACATCTAAATCACATAAAAAACAACCCTTGTCAAATAACTCTCGAATTTCGCCATAGAATCCCCCTTGGTAACCCCCAAATATGATAACAAACGCAGTGCTTTCATCTAATTAAATCATTATTTTACTTGTATAAAAGGACTACATATATCGTGTGACGCGTATGCAAGTCCAGCTCCTGTAGACGAGAGCTTTGCCAGCAATTCAACCAATATGTTTGATATTTCGTACTAATTTAGACGCATCAAAACTTTTTTGAAGTGATCGATCTTTGTTTTATCGAGTTCAATCATCGTCGTTGAAATAATACAAGCACAATGAACGATTGCTTAGTTTAAGATGACGCAAACAATGGTCATGATGTGAAAACAAGGCTCGAATATCTGGTAAAAATGTATCAGCGAGCTCAGGGGATTTTATGATCATTCGGTTCGCACATAATATTGCTTTTTTCTTAATGTAGGGACTCTTATGGCCTACCAACGTATGTACAGGAGACACCAGATTACGGGCCATATCAGATGAACATATGCTAGTGAATCGATTATCATACCACGCGAACGCACATAGCGCGAGTGCTTGATGTATCTCTTTGTTACTCGTGAGGTCAGTTTGCAAAGAGTTTGTAAGGAGAAGGTGAATATCGGCGTTCTCGTCCAAGAGCAGCATACATCCCAGGTAACCGATTCGCTTATCGACAAACCGCTGTGAGGAGATCATCTTGAGGCACTCCATTTGCCCATACGAGGCTGGATATCCAAGAACGTAAAAATAAAGGAGTTTGGTCAATCCAACACATTGTGCCTGAAGAGTACCGGAACTAAAAGTGTCCCTGATTTCGGCGCACTCTTTAGCTATAAAAGCCTTTTCTTCTTTTAACGATTTGCAATATTTCAGGAATAGAACCACGTCTCTCAGCTGGGTCTTTGCAAATAGATTATTCATTAATTTACGCAATCAAGAAATAGTCGCCAACCATCGGGGTGTTAAGTGATTTGTTCCTTTGTATTTAGACGATAATTTTTTATTTGTTTTAATTTTTCGCTATAATAGAGGATAGATTTTGGTGATAATTGGCTGATATTTTTTTGTCTGGAAACATGAATTTGTCGGGGATTAGTAACAAATCTTGCTGCTGGCTGGTGTAGTACACTTCAACCAAAATTTTTCGTATTCCCAAAAAGAAGATTGGATAGAATTATTACAAAAGCCAGAATTACAAATGACTTGATTTGAGGGATTTTGATGGCTAAACAAATAGAACGTTTTGATTGGCGGTCGTTATATTTTTTGGGTTAGATTTTAATATTAAAACTTTGCTATCACTAAGCTAACCTCTCGATTTCCAAATCTAAGAACGATGATGCATCGATTGTATAATATTTATACTAATTTTAATAGCCCGTTACTGACCATCCTTAAAACTAAAAACGCCGTGATTCCCTTGTCAGTAATTTAACGCTAATCGGTTTCGATGGCGGTGTTATAATGTATTGTTCAGATTTTTTCAGCCTATTGAAGGGTTTCAGTTCGCTCCGGAAAACTCAAAAATGCCGTAAGTAAAAGCTGTTTCCAAATTACTTCATCGACAAACGGGTTTTATCCCTTTTGGTTTCCTAAGCGTTCAAAATTAAACAAGAAGCCCACACGATTAACAGATTCCTAAGTAAAATCAAATTTTAAGATCAAAAGCAGCGATATGTAAATGCCGATCACACGTGAACCCGTTCAATTTAGCAAGTGATAAGATCATTTAATTTATGGACCCTCTCCCCTATGGAGTATATACCACTGATATGATCCTAATCGGATTTGCCTGCTCGAAGTAGAGGTTCTTATAATCGATATTAAAATTTTAAAAAGGTCTGGCCTGTGTCTAGCGTTGCGTAATTGGTTGATTCACTTTTACAAATGACTTCGTGAATGGCTTTACGTTACACATAAACGTTTGTCTTTTTGTTCCTTTCTAGGGTTCTGCATTTAATGTTTTGGTTCTTTCATGGCCCTTGGCCAATCGCCTGATTTACCTAACAACAGTCAAATGGCAATTATCAATTGGAGTTTCAAAATCGCATACCCGCGGTGCAAATACAAATATAACCACTTTATATGATATCTCAATGTAAGGACCTCCACATGTTCTGATATAGATTACTTAATTTTCGAGGCTAATTACTCATAACTACAAATTCTATGTTTAAAGAACTAACTCGACTTGATCATTCTCTATATTTAAAGTCCAAGCTACTTTAAACAAAACGAAGCTAACACTTATGGCCGAAGGAACACGAAATAGAACCGCGATTCCACCAGATGTGAAATAATAAAACGAAAAAACTTTTGGTTACAGTCACATACGCAAATTGGAACAACAAATACGATTTATATAAAAAATCATTTTGACTCCCTTTATTACTTTATTCCCCTTAAACGTCATTTCAAGAAAGAATTGGCGGTTTTAAATCTGAAGAGCGATTTTAACCCGCACTACTCTAGCAATGATCTGATTAATCTGTATTCTTAATTTAGTGCGCACGACATCAAATAGTGCGAAATTCTGTCGTCTGGGAATGGCGAATTCTATTTTATTTTTTGGTACAGATCCCTTCTATTCATTGCCTGTGTTACAGCGTTTATTTCAGTCAAGGTTAAGCTTGAGTTACTTCAGAGCCTACAAGCTGGACGTGGTCATTGGTAAAAACATCGACACCCGAAAGGTTAATATCTAACTTAAAACAGAGTTTTGTTAAGCCATTAATCGACTTTGCTCGAAACAACCTACTTAATATCCACGAATTCGATCACCTCGAGTAGGTTAATAATCTAATAGCCCTCTTGTACGCTACGATTTTGGGGTAGTCGCTTCCTTTGGCCAACTAATTCCGGAAAATATCATTAAATCTTTCAATAAGTTCTCAATCATTTTATTAGAAACATTCTTAACGTTCACCCCTCCTATATACCACTCTATCGGGGTCCAAACCCTATCATTCGGGCTATGATGGATGGTAGTGACACTACAGGTGTGACTATTCTCGAAGTTTCTCCCAATAAGTCAATTTTTGCTGATGCAGGTATGATCGTGGCCGAATTTTTTATCAGCGCCATATACAAGTATTTTGTCCACTCATAGATCCCCAAAAATGTGACTTTTGGTTGTTTCTGCAACAATTTGGCTAATATTGGCGCTCAAATGGTACTCGTCTAAAAAAAACAGCTTATGGATGTGCTAGAAAAATATGATCTCTATCAATCAATGGCCTTCGAGCAAAACGGCCCGGGGACTTATGGTTATAATGCCTCTAATGATAGCTAGCAAGTTGAAGAGATCTGAGTTGTTTATTGATTGGAAAAACGAGACCAGCGTCCAAATATGCCGAAAATTCATGGCTTTCTATCCAAAAGTGCTAATTTTATAACTCCAGTATAGGCTTAGGACGTTTTATAGGAATCACGAGATAATTTTGAACCAAATCCAACCATTCAATGGCCTATATTTGAAACCTCTAAACAAAAACGGCCAATTATTTTATAGTTGGCACCATAATGCAATTATTGTCAAATGCTGCGTATACACAGCTTAAATATAGGATGGCATCCCAATTTGTGTGAAATCCTTACAGTTTGCAACAAGACCATCCATATCTGCAGAATCCTTTTATCATGGATACCTCAATAAATTTCCAAATGAGATCTTCGAGACTGATTCGTAGTTTAATTTTTTTTATATTCATTAGTTTTGCCTTTAAACTCATTGTATCCAAGTCCGTTTGGCAAGAGCACACTAGGGGTAACATCGCGCACGCGTTGAATATTTTAGTCGTGTTGCTGTATTTTGATTTCTGATTTAAAAATAGTGAAATATGGAAATATTGTGGCCTGGTGATAGACTATACCTCATATTGAATTAACAAATGCTTCAAGAGATAACACGGAGTCTTTTTTCTGTAAAACCCGAAATCCTTCATTAGTTTACAACACAACACGGCACGAAAGGAATATGAATTTATTTTTAGTTTTACTTCTCAGAAAAGTCACTGGATTCGATTTCTTCAGTCTGATTAATTTATGATTACCTGTAGTTCTGGAAGGAATCTTAACTCTTCGTTTACTAGCTGGAGCCGTTAAGTAAATTTATTTTCCATATACGGATTGTATATATCTTTAATATTGGCTAAAAATCTTCCAAAGCTTTGGTTAAAGGTACCTTCGTGGAATTCCTGGCAATAGAAATATTCCAAAGGACAGCTTCTAAAGAGCCATTTTCTTGTTCCCGTTGAAGGCATATGGCATCTTCCAATTTCCTTAATTTATATTAGTGTTTGCTTCCTAGTTGGATCGACGAATGCCTGGCTATGATTTACTAATAAATGAAGGTATTCCAATTTATCTAAACCCAGATAACTGGTCCAATCGTCAGATATATTGTTGAACCTAAATTTACAACATGGGTATACCAGGTTTTACCCATCTTTGTATGATCGAAAATAATGTTTCGCGAGTTTGATTCTGAACCGGACAAGTAAAGCACTGCTGAGTACTTCTGGAGTCATCATTTAAATGGCTCCATAAACCCATACGCCTTTTACTCGCCTTCCTCGGTGATACTTTCTTCTTCCAAATTTTGATTCATTGATCTCGGCGGTGACTCCTTCCCTTCCAAGAAGAAAATTCAGATTCATCAAAAACTCTAACAACTTGAGCACGCATATCTCGCGACACATACTATACCAATCCCAAGATGTTTCTGGTTTATAATAAATGCATAATTTTTGATCGAATATCACACTCTACTCGTGCTCTTCTCTGGCTATATTTATTATACTATATACGTGTTCATTCCAATATCTATAAATTAATTGTTTAAAATAACTTTCTATGAAAGCTATGTAATAGATATTCAATAAAATAATGAGGGTCACCAATCACATTCATTTTAGATTATAAAATACATATTGCGTTTCGTACATTTAAAAATAGAGAATATAAATATTGTGCTTATTGGACGATTCGATCTGTTAAACCAAGATTTTTAAACGTATTGAAATCTTGGCTCTGCAGATTTTCATGGAGCACCACCAAATCTTTTTGACAGATATTTTATTGTTTGTCTCCAAACGAAAGCTGCTTCTGCATTTGAAGCATACACGCGATGAAGATACGAGCCCATTTTTGAAACAAACCCG